>JMQE01001855.1:0-10593 GCA_000731825.1 Hypocrella siamensis | reverse complement strand
GGGGGTTTCCTCGCTCAGTTTTCCTGCCACCCTTGTTTCATTCATCACACACTTGCCTAAATCACCCGTGATCAACGGACGTGTCGCGACACTGTTATCGGAATCAGGTTTCGTCTAAGAGTCAAGTGTGCATATAGAGCACGTGCTTGTTGACCGCTGCAGCTGTCACTGCACTGCACTCTATTCTCATATAGCTTGGACTCGTCGCATTTCCGGGCTCGTATAGCAATAGCAACGCATTGGCGTCTTGACTCGAGAATGCAACCTTGAAGGGAAGTGGCACCACGTGCTTATCAACAGACATTTTGGTCGCAGACTACGTCTTATTCTTTTGTGTCATGATCCTGGGGAAGCAAGGGTGGTCGTTGTTTCGAACAGCTCTGGGCCTGGTGCTTTTCATAAGCGAAAACTTCGGCCTCGTAGGTACGCGTGAACAGACAATGATTGACAGATTCGGTGGGGCGTAGAGAAGCGACTCTCAATTCTCAATTTAATCGTTCACAGAAAAGTGTTTCTAGAGGTCTGCTGACCAAGACTGGAGGGCAGGTTGTCATGTATTTTGACCACAGGTTGAGCCTTTCCTTCATGAGCAGGTTGTACTCATCGGATTTGAATGGCTTTCTGTTGCCAAAAAAAAAAAAAAAAAAAAAAAAAAAAAAAACCAAAAGACCACCTGGGCCACATCAATCATCCCCCCTTCCTCACTGATATGGACTATATTTTGTCGTCATCACATCGACCAGGGTGATTTGTCCCCTTGTCGGGTGAAATTCCCCAAATTCCTGTCAAACCTCAAGTACGAGGTGGCCTGGCGCTTTGCATGCTAGTATTCCAAGCACTGCCGGGAGCTTCGCTCGCCTGTCCTCCGCATTCCCATAACAGTCTGACAATGATTTGGGCCCTTCTGCTTCCTCAGGCTGTAGCGGTCCTTGGAGCTCTGCTGATGACTGAGGTTCTTCGGCCCGTTGCGCTTCAATTTTTTGCGATGCGCATCGCTCTCCTGATGGCTCGCTGCCAGTTCCTTTCCCTCTCCTCCATCTTCAGCCTTGACAATTTGCCACGGGCTTCAATATTGACGTGGGCTTTTTTTCTGTGAGCTTGGACTGACCTGCCTCGGCGCTTTCCTGACATGTCCGCGTCAGCGGCTTCAAATCAGGGTGCGCCGACATTGAGGAACTTAAAGTGCTTCAAAACGTGCACAAGTTCAATCCAAAGCCATTCATCTCCGTCTCTTGCTTGATCCCCCTCCACTATCTACAGTGGTATGACAAACGTTTTTGGCCGCCAGACCCCACTGCTAATACCTTTAGGCACCTAAAATATCTTTTAGGATACTATATCTACCTACCTCTACTAAGTATTTATAATATTTTTCATATATTTAACTTGATTTGGTATTTATAGTATCTTAGCAGATATTCCAGGCGCTTAAAAAGGTATCAAAAGTGTGATCTAGCGGCCAAAAACCTTTGTCATACCATTGTATATCACTATTGTCTTCCCGTCCCCCCGTCCCCCCTTCTTCCGCCTTAAAAAGCGAAGACTTTCCCACTACACAATCGCCTTGGCCTGTGTAATGTAACGGGCGAATCTGCAAGATCAGCATGCAGAGTGCGCAACAGGTTCTCCTGACCTCATCGGTACATTGACTTTGAGAGTCAAGTCATGTCTTCCATATTGGCGAGACTAGAAGATTATTACCCCGCATCACACAAGAAATTTGTCAAGAGGCTCGCAGAGGGAAAGGGCCTTGACGGCATTTTTTTTTTACGACGGAGTTGGGGACGAGTTCGCGAATGCGGCTGAGAGGCACCAAAAGGGGTAGTTATGCACAGGTACAGTACCAAGCTGGATCTCTGGGCAGGTACAACCCTGTGTAATACTACAAGTAGGTAGGTAGGTATGTACCTACTGTGCCACTTTGCCTGGAGCAGGTACCTATGAGCTCGGCCGAGAGGTATTCGCTGAATCAATTGCGGCAGTAGTCCCAGGAGATGCAAGCACGGCATGCATCCGGTCCCGCAACATGGTTCAAAGTCATTCAAACAATTTAAATTTTTGTCGCCTCCACTGTCCGTCCATCCGTCCAACCGTCCATTCGTACGGCGTCCACGCCCCAGCGTCCATCCCTTTTTCCTCCTCAACCCCCTTTTTTTGCCATTGTCCGCCTAAACCATCCGGTTCAGCCCGCTGTCAACTTGTCGAGTCCATCCATTGGAGTCTGTTCAAAGGGCAGTGAGTGTCTCGTCGCCTATTGCTCGCGTGACGCTGGTCTGGTGCGATTAGCCGGATAAGAACTTGGATCCAACCGAAATACGTCGCGTCGTGCATCACGGCGCATCGCCATTCCACACAGGTCCATCCTGCCTCTTCCATCTCAATCGATTCGCATCCTTGTGTCGACAAACCCTCGGAAAACATGTCGGGCCTCATCGAGAACCTCCCCGTTCCTACAATCGATCGCCCTTTCGGCATCCGGTTATGGCCCCTCTTCAGCAAGGCCTTCAAGGCCGTTCTGGGCTATCCCGCCGAAGACTTCAAATTCGTCCCCTTCGAGACCCCAATGTCGACACTCAAGTCGACGTCCATCTTCATCGTCATTTATTACATCATCATTTTTGGTGGCCGAGAGTTGATGCGTGGTCGTGAACCCTTCAAACTGAAGGCGCTCTTCCTGATTCACAACTTCTACCTCACTGCCATCAGCGGCATCCTGCTACTCCTCTTCATCGAGCAACTGGTTCCCGAGGTCTACCGGAATGGCGTCTTCCACGCCATTTGCCATCATGATGGGGGTTGGACTCAGCCCATGGTTGTCCTGTACTATGTAAGTTGGAACAAGAGAACGAGTGCCGTTTGTTGGCGCTGCAGCCTTGCTGATCAAGACATGTGCAGCTCAACTATCTGACGAAATACCTCGAGCTGCTGGATACGGTTTTCCTGTTTCTCAAGAAGAAACCTCTGAGTACGTTGGCCATCCTGTCTTGACTCGCGCGCATCATGACTGTCGAAATAAGGAAACACTGACGTCTTTTCTTGCCAGCCTTCCTACACTGCTACCATCATGGAGCCACAGCTCTGCTTTGCTACACCCAGTTGATCGGTTCCACCTCGGTTTCTTGGGTTCCCATCACCCTCAATCTGACCGTACACGTCGTCATGTATTGGTACTACTTCCAGAGCGCTCGAGGCATTCGGATCTGGTGGAAGGAATGGGTCACTCGTTTGCAAATCATTCAATTTGTCATTGATCTTGGTGAGTTGTGGTTATGGCGAATGGGTTGTCGAGTCTCCCCGACTCGTGGTTTGCTGACTTGATATGCAGGATTTGTCTACTTTGCCTCATACACGTATTTCACCTCGACATACTTTCCCTGGATGCCCAACGCTGGCAACTGTGCCGGCGAAGAATTTGCCGCATTTGCTGGCATCGGCATCATTAGCTCCTACCTTGTCCTCTTCATCTCCTTCTACTTCGCCACATACAAGAAAGGTGGCAAGAGCACCACACGAAAGTCGCTCCGCCGCATGTCCCAGGCTCCGCTTCCCGACCCTCTCCATGTCCAGGAGGCGCTTGCTGCCAACAGCCGCGGCAAAGGAACCGACGAAGCCGTCACCACCGGCGCCAAGACCAATGGCGTCACCACTCGCTCTCGCAAGGCATAAAGGCGACAAATCGAGAGACCAGATGCTGCCATGGGGCACTGACTCAGATTTGTCCAGTCGATGGCACACGAGATATCGAGTTTACAGACGAATGCCCATCTACTCTCTACGAAGACAGCTCTGACTCGTGCAATGGTGACGTTTTAAAAGAAACAAGAAAAGAAGAAAGTTCACGTATAATTTTTTTTTAATCTTCTTTCTTCAATGTTTCTGGAGACATGATGAAAATTCTGTTCGATTAGGAGCGGAACAGGCACGCGGAGCGCGCACAGCTTGGGGTTCACCGTCAATTGACGTTCGCGACATGACTGTCTGCCTGGATTTATCTGATAATCTTTCTTCTTCCGTCAAAAAGCGGCGAATACAAGGGGCGGTCTGAGGCAAGACTGTGTACATACAAGGGTTCAAAGCGGGGCAGGGTTGCACCACAGCAATTCTCAATGCATGTCAGAGCAGCCGGCGTCGAATGGATAATTGAGGCTGCTGCAGTTGGGATGCAACAGCGCGCTTGCCACTTGGGACGAGCGATTTGCATCGACAAAGTTAATGAATGTATACGTGCTCATTGCCATCTCTGTGCAGAGGCTTCTGTTTGGTCTCAGTGCGTGGATGTAGATGTCATCGGACAATGTTGTAGGTGCCTCCCTCCATACCAAACTACTAGCACCTGACTACCTAGTACCTACTAAATACCTAGTAGGTAGTACTTTGCAGGCCTCGTATCCAATTCGGGACACAAGGCGCAGATGCGCCTTGGCTGCCAGAGCACAACGAAAATACAAAAGTTTTTTTTATCGGGCCTATCTACGGAAATTGCGCACCGTAACTGCCCAATGCAACCCACCCTGCACCTTTTTTCCCGTACTGGATTGTCAGATTGGGAGGGAAAGAGGAGGGGGGCGGTGCCGGGGGGAGAAAGGGGCTTCCTCGAGCAAGCGAAGGAAACGCGGGCAGGCGCGAATGGATGCGACCCATGTATTCGGTACTTCTTGGCGGCCTCGGCCGGCGCCGACTTTGCTTTGTCCATTGCTCTCCCGCACCCCCACAAGCACCTTTCGCTACGCGTGGGTCTGCTGGTATCCGGTACTTGGCCACACGACGTCGACTTACCTGCCACTACAGTCATTTGGACCCAGACGTTTGAGACGTTTGAGGACGTTTGATGCCCTTTCTCATCCGCTCCCTCGCTGCAATAGTCATCTTGCTACTGTCCAAGTCTTGCATCCAACGCTGTTGGTGCGAGTTTCGATAACAATCATCAGTAAAGGGTCTAGGGCTGGAGGCAACCTGGTGCAAGCTAGGCTGCACGGCACTGCGCTGCGCTGCGCTGCACTGCACGGCCAACACCGAGGCCAACGTCCACGCCCAACCCCGACAAGACAATGGGTAGTACATCATTCTTACGCTCTCCCTTTTCTTCCTCTTCCTTTGAAGTCATCGCCCTGTCGCATCTCCTGGACGGCCTTGAAGGAAAAGTGTCCGTCAACCCCGCCTGTGTGTCCTTGAGCTGCTGTGTGCCAGGAACGACGAGCCTCCCTCAGTCGCTGTCGATCGACCAGCCTCTGCCTCACGTCATCACGAGCGGCCAGCTGCGTCATCATCTGCGCCCGGAACCGAGATAACGGACAGGTCAACCAATTTTTTCTTCCGTTGTCAAGATCAAATCTCCAAGGCCGGCCCTGCATTATCATCATCACTCTTCTTCTTCTCCCAAAAGCCTCTCCCCCACGCACCCATCAATCACCATATGCAAATTCGGCAGAGGACGATAGCTTAGCAAGACGCGTTGGGCGCCGATCGTTGAACAGCCCGCCGGTCCTCTCGCCTCAATATTTCAAGCCGACTTTGGCACTTCTCTTCCAAGGAACGCCAGCCAGCAGCAAACCATGAGGTTGCCATTCAGAAAGAAGGATAAAAGGGGAGACGACCGGTTGTCGCCTTCGCCCGATGAAAGCCGACCCGTCTTTGGCTTGGTCACCGGACCGTTCCCGCCAACCCGCCTTTCCGCGCAGCTTCTGGCTACCTTACCGCCCCAGGTGCTCGAGCGCATCTTCTCCTTTGTCTGTCCGCATGCTCTGGACGAGAGCTACGAGACATGCGAGGAAAGCGCGAATGAAAAGGGATGCATGCTCTGCGATTTGCGGGATCTGGCGCATTGCGTGCGAGTAAACCGGGCGTGGAGGGCCACGGCGGTCAAGGTTCTGTACGTCTTGTGCTTGATGCCTCAAGGCCTCTACGCGTTGGCCCCTCGCCGACTTTTTTTTCTTCTTGTGCTCATTTCTTCAGACGCTGACTTCCAATCGGTTGTGTGTGCACGCAGATATCACAGCGTTCGGATTGATCCTGTTCATTACTGCAGGCTGGAGGCTGTTCTGGCCGAGCGACGAAAGAAGACGTCGAGGTTCAACAAGAATGGCATCCCCGAGGACCCAGCCCTTGCTCGGCTGAGGCTGCTGCGCCGGACCGTTCGAGATGACCCGACAAGAATCGGAAAATCGGTCCAATTCCTCAAGACACCATACATGATTCGAGAGTCGTGCCATGTCGAGTTGGCACAAACGATTGCAGTGCTCCCAAATCTTAAGTTTGTCGATTTGCCCGAAGGCATGTTCTCCGATGAACCAGCATATGCGACATTGCGGCTCGAGGTGCAAGCGAGATGTCCTAACCTTCGCAAGACGACCTACGTGGCTGGCTCAGAACGCAGCTTTGCGACGCTCGCGTCTGGCCAGATCTGGCCACACCTCGAGGTCTTGGAATTGAAGCGGCTCAGGGTGGACCCTAGTATGCTCAGGGGCGTCTGGACTTCATTGACGAACCTGCGGGCCCTCAAAGTCACCGAGACGTACAGCCTGTCGGATGAGGTTCTGGTCGCCGATCTCAACCTCCCTCCGCTGCCCGCGGTGGAAGAGCTGGTCCTCAAGGACACGCCGAGCTTGACGACGGCTGGTCTCGTCGACTACCTGTCCTTTTACGAGACGCAGCATGCACTCCAGGTGCTGACACTCAAAGACACGGGGATAAAGCCGTGGATGCTGCAAGACGTCCTGGAAGTGGCGCCGTCCCTGAAGACCCTGGCCATCCAATGCAAAATTTCAGAGGCGTTCCCCTCGGCAGAGCCCATTCAGCTGCTGACACACAAACGCCTGGATACCCTGCGATACGAAATATCGCCCAATTCATCCGCAGGGCCATTTGCGACCAAGGGTTACTACTCCTATCTTGCCAACTCTGTTCTCGCGGGGGGCGTACCCCGGCTGCGGCGACTGTACGTCTTGAATGAAGAGTTTCCCGATCAACTCCAGAACTTGCCCCCTCCCACGCCTACATTCGCCGCCGGACGAGTCCGGACAGGCTCCAATGTCTCGACTGCTGCCCCTCCATCAATGCGGCTATCTCCTCCCGGCTCAGGTCTCCTGTCACCGGCGTCTCCCTCACGCCAACAGTTCCCGAGGACGGCAAATCCGAATCGGTTCAGTTCGAATAATCCATTCGCCCAAAGAGCAGGAGGCATCAGCAGCAGCAACAACAGCAAACGCGGCAGCGGCGGGAGCGGCAGCAGTCAGGGGGAAACAGCAGTATCAGTAGCATCATCGCCCCCCATGCAGACATTGGAAGTTTTCGCCAAGAACGACGAGTTTGGTAAATGGAACTTTGCCCGCGTGAATTCCTTCAAGGGACCGACAGGACCGAAGGGGCATCGGCCGAGCAGCAGCTACGGTCTGGCGGCGGATGTGGCCGGCCAAGGATGGGATCGGGGCGAGGCCCGGCGCAGTGTCATGATTGGCAACGGAGCCAGTGGATTTCTACCCTTGCCGAAGGATCATGAGGCGTCCAACGTGTTTTCGCTGAGCCCTGTCCCTCAGGCGGGCAGCGCGGACGCATGGGGACCACGACCACGCAGCATGGGAGGAGGGAAGCATTGACACGGCTGCGATACCTCGGTCAGCAATGAAAAAGGGGCCCAAGAAAGTTGTGGCTAGCAGTAGCAGCAACAGCAACAGCAGCAGCAGGTGTGAGGAGACGAGCAGCCGCGATTAGCTATTTCATGACATAATGACGGGACTGATTGAGACGGGAGAATATCCTATCGTGTGTGTCTATTTGAAGAGGAAGGGACTGGATATGCGTGGATGCATAAGGACATCTCGCGCACACACCACAGATTGGCGAGTGGCATGGCAAATACAGCCTCTGTTTGAAATTTTTGCTGCGATTGAGCATATGCGTATATCTTACAAGATGGTGTGCAAGAATGTCAAGCCACACTACTTGATACATAATGTATATACATATCATATGCATATCATGTGTATGTAGTTCGTGATGGGACCTCGTCCAAAGGTCTGACTTCATTCCCTCATTGGTCGGTGACATTTGTCGAACCGTGGTCGGGGCTTCTTGGAAGGTATATCCATCCATCCAATGCCAACAGGGACAAAGGGGGGGGGTTTGAGAGTGAGAGAGAGAGTATAAGAGAACGATGGGGTGGGAAAAAAAAGCCCTCAAACGCTAACACGCGTTCGTGCCGGAATGAAGCAAGTATAGTACGTAGGACAGTGGGATGCTCAGGGCAGTCGCGCCACGCGCCAGGTGCATGCCTACCTACATACTGTACGTTCCTGGTAGTCAATTCATGTTTTAAAGGGCAAGGGAAAAGGGGGGGAAAGAGTCTAGGAAAGCTACAGTGCCTTGAAGATATGAGGAGCCCAGTAGCTACGAGACGTGCGACAGTGTCCTTCTCGTGCGCGCCGGTGTACGTCAATGAAAAAAAAACAGACGTTGTACCTGTCTCATGAGAGGGTTTCATGAAGATCGAAGACTACGCACAGTACGTGCTGTACGTGCTTGTTCGTCTACGTGTCGCCTGAACTTGTGGGCAATGCATACCAAGACTTCGTCAGTCTTTGATTCTTTCATTGACTTTGGAATCGACAGTGGCCGTCTCTGACGCGCGTCATTGGTCGCGCGTCATTGGTCGCGCGCGCAGAGAGAAGGAGGGGCCCGATTATACGGGGCACATAACGTAACGGCGGGTCATCCATCCTCCCAAAACCCCTGGTGCCACAACCGAAAGCGGCGGCTCGAACCGCCAGCTGCACTTTCTGGCCTTTCTTTTCTTTTTTTCCGCCGTTTGTTCTTTCCCTTGGCGTTTTTGAATAAAGGTGGAATAAAGGTGGATGATGGTGTACGTACCACCCATCTACGAGGCTAAATGCTGTAGCATGACAATGAATTTAAAATTCTCCTCCGTTCGTCCACGCATTTCCGCGCGGCCTACGCCAACTAGGTGCTTCAAGAGAGAACAATTGCCTCGTTGGGTGATTTTGGGCCTTTTTGGCCTCGGAATAAAATGGCTTCTCCAGCCAAAAAAAGTGGCATACGTAACTGGAAACTGGAGCCGGATTCAGACCCGGCATGAGCATGAATCGTGACAAAAGCCGTGTCTTTTGGGATAGATGAAATCCTCATGTGATTATATGAATTGCATTGTCAGAGTCTGGGAGTTCTAGACGAGGAGCCAGACACGGAGCATGGCGCCGACGACCAAGCGAGCTGGCTGGATTGTCAACGGGGGGTCCCTTTTTTTTGTCATTGTTGGCTGCATACTGTATGCACAGTACACAGCGAATTGTACGTCTTGTCCGGCGTGGTTGACTATGGCAGATTCTAGAAACCGGCATGCTTTGATGTTTTGCATTGTGACCTTGGTCAGAGATGGGAGTTGCTATTCCCGTATCGATTCCTTGTGTGATGGCGTCGAGCCGACTGCGGTATGTAACGTCTGGGCCTCCATGCGGTCACCAGCATGTCCGAGAAAGGTGTGGTGGTTTGTCGTTGGATTCGCAAGAACGCCGGCCGAGTGCGGGTTTCCATGAGTACAGACAGTACTGTAGCATTTGCCGCCCGCCCATGGGCATGTGGGAGGAGGCCTTCCGCATGGAAACGCAGGAAGGAGACTGGACCCGTCGCATCAACGCACGTATCCAATGGTGGCGAACGAGTGTTGTTCATGAACCAAATCGACCCTTTCATTTCATCATTCTCTAGAGTTTCGCAGCCAACCCAGGGCGGGCGCGGCTCAGGAATCGGGATTCCCCACGTCGAATCCAGAGCGCTCCATCATGAGGACATTTCAGTCGGACCCAACGCCGCGGGGAGATGGAGTGGAGGACGACGCGCAGATGCAGAGGCAGGCGGCAATCCTGATCCAAGCAGCAGTCCGCGGAGAGGGCGACGACTTTCCTCTACGTACCGCCCTGGTCGCATCCATGAACAAACATACTGCACTTGCACTGACTGGTCGGGGCTCCGGAAGACGTCCGCCGTTCGGTTGCCAAAGGAAGACAACCTCCGCCATGATACTGGGGCTCCGAAAGCAGACGCGAGGCCATCCGTTTGCTCACGCATCAAATCCATTCATTCCAAATCCAAATCCGCATCCAACAAATGACGGGCCGAAAGGCGGTATTGCTGCGACGAGTCGACAACACACATTGTGCACTGTATGATGAAGCGTCCGGCCAAGAAGGAGAGCAGAGACGACGATTTGCCATCAGGCAAGGAAGCAAGATGCCTCCGCACCACCCATCCCTGCGGAACGATTCGTCGCAAGTACACTGCGATGCTCAGAGCTTGGCGACCAATCAAACGGGATGCGAGGGCAGAACAGGGGTGCTGGGTGTTGCGTCATGCTGAACCAAAGTCTGGCCGTGGCCAAGAGCGCGCGAATTTGTTATCTGTGGTTCGTCCCCTGACCTGACTGACACTGTCTGGCGCTGCCTGACTCGTGCATTGCAAAAAAAGTGCTCTCGAGGACAAGATGGGAGGCGGTCTCGTGGTTGGCTGACTGAAGTCGGCCTTGCCCCTCCTCCACTTACTTGCTTTCTTTCCCATGTCCCCCGCCTCCGAAACCATTCCCCCCCC
>JMQE01001854.1:0-10594 GCA_000731825.1 Hypocrella siamensis | reverse complement strand
TACCCATCGATACCCACTGTCATCCATTGCTCGACATTGATCTACGTCCGCTGGGTGTGGCGGATGACGCATTGAAAAACTCATTGATCTTGTCCATGATCTGATGCTTTGTGCATTAAATTATGGTCACAAAAAAACTTTAAAATGAATAAATAAAAAATTTTTATATATATAAACTTTATTT
This sequence comes from Hypocrella siamensis, assembly GCA_000731825.1. Lineage (NCBI taxonomy): Eukaryota > Fungi > Ascomycota > Sordariomycetes > Hypocreales > Clavicipitaceae > Hypocrella > Hypocrella siamensis. Next base: position 10,410 of record JMQE01001854.1, on the reverse strand, counting down.
TTTTTATTTTTTTTTTATATAATACCTATTAATACTTATTATTATTTATTATTTAATATTAATTTATATCCACTAAGTGTGGCGGATAATATATTAAAAAACTTATTAATTTTATCCTTAATTTAATGCTTTATATATTATATTATAGTTATAAAAAAACTTTAAAATAAATAAATAAAAAATTATTAAAAATATTAAAAATATTAAAAATATTAAAAATATTAAGAAAGCACTAGTAATAGCGCCAGCACCAGCAGGAAAGAGGCCAACCTCCCGGCTTACCCGGGTACATGGCGCCGACTGAGGCTTCACTGCGGAAAAGATAGTGGGGTCAGGTGACCCGTGTCCTTGTTGTTATGCATCGAGATAAGAAAAAAAATCTTCGTTATTTGCGTTTCCATTATTTAGCCGTCGTAGTGGTTGTTGTTGCTATTATATTTCTTGCTTGGAATACTCCGTGCTTAAACTCCTTCATTTTCATGCATCCGCAGGCCCTTGCTCAAATAGGCTTGGTCGCTGCTGGTGCTCCATTCACAACATGAAATGGCAAATTTTGGGTATCCACAGAGCCATGGTCACCCACAGCAGCCCCTTGCCCCTGATTTTCTTGGGCCGCCAATAGCGTAACACCATCCTTTCCAAACCCGCACCCAGGTTGTGACGGCGCATCGTCAGAACGCCCCAATTTGCCCGTTTGGTTTCCTAGCTGCAGCCTCAAACTTTTATTTATTATTATTTTTTTTCTCTGGCGATTTTTGATTGTGTCTTATCACGCGTTGGACTGTGCTAGATTCTCGTCAATCGGCCTCATGACCTGATTTATTATTCATTTTTCTTTCTTGTGTCGTTATTCATTCCCTTTTTTTTTTTTATCTCTTGGCTTTATTTTGTTTTGTTTTTCTGGTTTTTTTTTTTTCACCAACGCGCACCCGAACGTCGAATCGTTGTCGTCACCATGTCTAGGTACTCGCTCCGCCAGACACCCAGGTACGTTCTGGTCTGAACATCGATGTCGCGCATGGTTCATTGGCCCATCAACATGTCATTTCGATATTTTGGAAACATCAGGCTGCAGTCCAGAGGCTCGAAGCGCCGTCGCGTCAACTGATTTGGAGAAGAAAGAAAGTAAAAAATAAAAATTGACCCTGATACAGGAAAAAGGAGCTCTTTGAGGGCATGGTAGAGACACCCCGCGCTTCACGACGCTCATCGCGTCGCCAGTCGTCGTTTCCCCCCGAATTGCTATCCGACAACGATTCCAGCTCTACCGGAGGGGCTTCAACCCGCTCTCAATCCTCACGTCGGCGCACTGGAAAGCTTTTCAATGACCCTCAGGAGGAGGAAGATTTCCAGCCTACAGCCAATGACGAATACCACAAAGAACAGAATGGAAATGGGGTGTCAGCGAACGGATCATCAAAGAAGCTGGATCCTGGACTGGTCTCCGAGATCAAAATGGTCAAGGCTGCAGGCGCCGCTGTCATTGACGGATGGTGCGAGGGCCAAGACCCTAGAGTCGACTCTTCTGGCATATTTGAATTTGGCGGATCACTCGGCTCTCTGGCATTGATGGTTTTTTTCCCCCTCCTGATGTGGTACATGTGGATTGGCGCTACCTACTACGACGGCAAGATTCCTTCTCGCGCTCCTGGACAAACTTGGACAGCTTTCGCGTCTCAATTGGTCAACTACGTCTATGTTGGCGCGTTCCCTCACGCAAAGGCCTGGATGTGGTACTGGTCCTACCTCGTTTTCCAAGCTGCTTGCTACTGCGTGCTCCCGGGCGTTTGGGGCTGGGGCAAGCCTCTTCCACACGAAGGTGGCAAGCAGCTCAAATACTTCTGCAACGCCTTCGTCACCCTTTACTTCACCCTTGCTATTCTCGCCGTTCTTCACTTCACTGGTGTCTGGCCGTTGTACACCGCCATTGACGAATTTGGGCCCCTCCTTTCCGTGGCTATCTTGAGCGGCTTCCTGGTCAGTTTTGTCGCGTATTTCTCAGCCCTTTATCGGGGAAAACAGCATCGCATGACTGGTTATCCAATCTACGACTTCTTCATGGGTGCCGAGCTCAACCCCCGCATGTTTGGCATTCTCGATTTCAAAATGTTTTTCGAAATTCGCCTGCCCTGGTACTTTCTCCTCATCCTTAGCCTCGGCGCGGCAGCCCGCCAGTGGGAGCGTTACGGCTTCGTCTCGGGCGAAGTAATGTTCCTCGTCATGGCTCACTACCTCTACGCCAATGCCTGCGCCAAGGGTGAAGAGCTCATCATCACCACATGGGACATGTACTACGAGAAGTGGGGTTTCATGCTCATCTTCTGGAACCTGGCGGGTGTGCCCTTGTCTTATTGCCATTGCACAATCTTCCTGGCGAACCACGACCCTGCTGATTACCATTGGAACCGCTGGTTCTTGGCCGCCTTGTACGCCGCCTATCTTTTCTGGTACTGGGTTTGGGATAGCTGCAACAGCCAAAAGAACCGTTTCCGCGCCATGGAGAAAGGAAAGATGATTGCCCGCAAGACATTCCCCCAGGTCCCTTGGCAGACGCTGCACAACCCCAAGATCATCGAATCCCCTCAGGGCACCATTCTCGTTGACGGCTGGTACGGCCTTGCCCGCAAAATCCACTACACGGCCGATGTATGGTTCGCCATCTCATGGGGTCTGGTTACCGGTTTCAAGTAAATCAATCCTTCCAGCCCATCTCAGGGCTGTCTGGACTAACATTCATTAGGAGCCCTTTCCCCTGGTTCTATCCCGTCTTCTTCTGCTGCATGATCGCGCACCGCGCTTCAAGAGACATTCACCGATGCCGTGTCAAGTACGGCAGCCACTGGCTCGAATATGAACGCCAAGTCCCATTTCTTTTCATTCCTGTAAGTATCTGCATGGTCCATTGTCCCAACTTCCCATTTACGCCGATATCCTGACTATGGAGGCAACAGTACGTCATATAAATGTCGCATGATCCGTGACCCGGGCCTACTGCAAATTACATTACTGCTTACCTAGGTACTTTATGCAAATAATGTTCGACGGGACAAGGATGGGAGAACGGGAAGATTTTCTATTTATACCCTGATTCGCAATGTCATGAAGCTCTTGAGTACTTTCCTTGCGAGGGAACAATTGAGATCAAATGGCAGAACTTTTTACATTCATGGACTGAACAATCATTCGTCATGGGGCAGGCGCATTGATTAGTGCTTCGAAAATTTAGGAGATGATGACGGTCTTATTATTCCATTTGGTGCTTACGCTGTCATATCACATACCAATCAAAGGCCGCAGTACCGGCAAGTATTTAAAGCAAAAGTTTATGAATTAAGATTCGCGGGCCAGTAAATCGTGTGCGCGGATGACGCATACATAAGCATCAGGAACCTTGGATTCTCCGACAGGATTCTCCGACAGAATCAATGTCTATTATAGAGTTTCTTATAACCGAAGCTTGTCTGACACTAGTGTACATGCACAACCACCTTGTCATATGATTTCCAGTCTTCCGCCGTTCAATCAAGTTTTTCAATCCCTTACGAACAGCCATGGCGCGTTCCAAGAGTATGTTGAGACGCTGTGAGCTGTTCTCTCACACCGAGTGCCACAAAAACTGCCCAGGAGCAAGCATTTCTCACGACAGCGGCGATTGACGTGAGAAGATTGCGTTCCCAGGGTTTCCCCATTTAACAAACGGCATCCTGGGTAGACTTCGAGTTCATGAGGAGGGCCACAATCAAACCGTACAGACCTATCGCGAACGTCAACCAATGTGTCCGACAAGAATAGTAGAGCCATCACTTACCCAGGACTTCGGCGAAAATGAGGATCAAGATCATGCCAACAAAAAGACGAGGCTGCTGAGCAGTACCTCGCACACCGGCATCACCAACAATACCAATGGCGAAACCAGCCGCGAGACCGGCTAGACCGACAGCAAGACCAGCACCAAATTGAATGAAGCCAGTATACAGGGGAAGCTTTTGCTTGAGACCGTCGGAGATCAAAACAGAAACGACGAGGCCGTATATACCAATGATACCAGCCATAATGACAGGCACAATGTCTGGAGCGGATAATGTTAAATTCAAACCGTGGTTCGGCTCTGTACAGGCGGAGTTGACTGAATGAATACGCACTCTTGACGATCAGATCAGGGCGCAGCACACCCATAGCAGCAATGCCAACACCAGACTTGGCGGTGCCGTATGAGGCGCCCAGACAGGTGAAGACAATGGCGCATGTGCAACCCATGGCACCGAAGAAGGGCTAGACACCACAAGTTAGTGATTGAAGAGAATCGTCGACAGGCATGCTTGCGAGGACTCATGGCAACGTCATGGCCCGAGACAACGCTGGGTCGATGGACGGAATCGATCGGTGGTTGAATGGAGCGAAATACTAACCGCATAGACGGGACTAGAAAAGTATTTGCGTTAGCGGAGAATGCCTACCCAAAGCAGAAGTTTCATTGTGTGAGTCGAAGATGGCCCATTGGGATCATTATCCTCGGCTGATGAATCGTGAAGAGTTGATTCCATCAATGATGACAGCAAGAAGCGACCGCGAATCAAACGTACCAGCCTTCGCTGAAAGACATCTTGATGTTGATTGAGCTGCAAGAGCTAGACTGTTAGAAAGTTGCGCGGGAAAAATTGATGGAAGTTGTCCGAGCTCGGCAGCCAATCGAGATGAGCTTTTGAGGTGTGGTTGAGTCTTCGTGATCGTGGCGATGTCGAGGAAGCGTTCGCTGGAGAACTCCTTCCCCGGCTGCGGCTTGGGGCTGGCGGTCCAAGATTCCGCCGCGCCGTGTCAGAGAGCAGGTTTACATAATCCGGCATGACCGGGTAAACGACGGCTTAACAGGGGTCTCCAAGTTCAGACGCCTTACCGTGTGCGTCATTGAACCGACTTTCTTGGCAACCTGAAGGCCTCGTTCTCTAATCTTCGGCCGTGCGGCCAGTAGGTTTGAGGTTGGCAAACGTCTCCTTTGCACCTGCACTTAGAACCCAGACCAAGCCAAAGTAACCTGCCTGCGGATCACGATCATTATGAAGTCTCGGCCAGAAATGCGCCGAAATTCCACAGCAGATAAACCGCCACACTTTTTTTGTTAAGGACTTCGTTTCAAGAAGGGCAGGTTTTTTCGTTCTTACGTGAATGATATTGCCCAATTTATCATGTAGTTGCAATGTGATTTTTTTCGTCTTCGTCCGTATACTAAACGTAATCACAAAATGCAACCCATAATGTCTGTTCGGTTAGAGTGAGAGTTGCGATTGAGCTTTCTCCACCTGCGATCAAGCTACCCGACACGGCTCGTGTTTCAACTTCTAACATCTACAAGCTGCTTTTTGCAAGCCTATGAAGGCTGCACTACATTCTTATTCCATGTAGTCTTGTCCGTGTTTTCGTCTTTCACCTTTGCTCCTAATTCTTCTCTTGCTCTCTCCTCGTTCTTCTCGTTTGGGTCACCCTCGACCGCTCAGTTCGTTCGCGTCATGCCTGCCATCGCGCGCAAGATACTGATTTATGCCGCTGTGGATGGGCTCATCATCCAGCCATCGACAACAAAGGGGAATCGATCACTCCGACCCGTCAAAATACATTTTGGAGATGCCTCGGTGTCAATTGTGTCACAAGATCAAGCACCTGATGCTTCCGCACAGACGTCGTCCTTCGAAGTCTTTGGCATAATCGGTTTGGCTCAACCCCAGAGTACCTTTGAAAGCCAATACAGCTTCTGATACAGTCTTTGCAGGTTTGGTCAGGGTTTCAAGGTTGAATTATCTCATAACAATCACTCGCCGCCAACAGGTCGCACAGGTATTTGGGTTTCCCATATATGTCGTTACAGGCGTTGCCATCACGCCATGCAACTCGAAGCAAGAATCAGATGATTCCATTCAACGAACAGCCAGCTTGCTTCACAAGCTGAAAACATGTGACCTGGACGAAGATTCAGCAGACAGCGACGAGGAGGCGGACGGCCATCGCGTGATGCTCGATGAGATCGAGGACGCAGTCGCTGAAGGAGATGCCGCACGCCCGATCCCGATCCGTAGTAGCGTGGCTGAAGATGTAATGCGTCGAAGAGGCAGCTATGGACGTTTTGCCCAACGGTGGTTCAGCAAAAGTGGCTGGACCATGGACCAAAGGAGGAGTCTGGGCCTCAGTATATCAGCATCCGACTCACCCGTAGCCCCAAAGGATGCCGGAGAGCCTTCTGCTACAAAGATCTCCATTGAGGAGGAATTGAAGAGTCAAAATCAGCCAACTGAATTACTTCCGAAGCTGCTGCGAGCCATGCAAGTTTTTTTCGGCTCTTCCAAGAGCTTCTACTTTTCCTACGATGTTGACATCACGCGTAATACATCTCAGTTGGCTTGGATACCTAATCCCGATGCTCCTCTACACGCCCAGGTGGACCGGCAGTTTTTCTGGAATAGACACGTTCTGGAGAAGTTTATGTCAGCAGGACAGGATTCATTGATTTTGCCTCTGATGCAAGGATTCATCGGCCAACGCACATTCACAGTGGATAGTGACCCGCCTCAATCGGACGGCCATGCAGCGGGATCCGTGGAGCTTGCGAACATGTCTATGCCGGGGGCTCTTCCTGAATCATCGCCGAGTGGACATGCCAGGAAGTCAGCGGACTTGAGACCCTCGGAAAGGAAACGTGTCATCACGTTGATATCACGCAGATCGACCAATCGTGCCGGCCTGAGATATCTGCGAAGAGGCATCAACGAAGACGGATTCGTGGCAAACATGGTAGAGACTGAGCAGATTGTTTCCTCACCTACGTGGGACCCTTCAACGCCAATACACTCGTTTCTACAGATCCGAGGGAGCATCCCATTGTTCTTCACGCAAACTGCGTACTCGTTGAAACCAATTCCCGTGATACAACACGACGCAGAGACTAATTACAGAGCTTGCAAGAGACACTTTGAGAGACTCAAGTCCAAGTACGGATTACTCCAAATCGTCAATCTCGTCGAAAAGAAGGGCGTCGAGGAGCCCATTGGAACCCAATACCAGCGGAACATCGAGCGATTGAATCAAGAGCTCGTGGAAGATGAACAGGTTGCCTTTGAATGGTTTGACTTTCACCACGCGTGCCGCGGCATGAAATTCGAAAATGTAAGCCAGCTTCTGATAAAGCTCAAGGGGAAGCTGGAAGACTTGGGTAGCACAACTCAATTGGGCGCAAAGACAGCCAGATACCAAGCAGGTGTTCTTCGAGTCAACTGCATGGATTGTCTTGATCGAACCAATGTTTGCCAAAGCTCGTTTGCGAAGCACATGCTGGATTTGCAGTTGAAGGAAGATGGCATCGATATGACTGCGCAGTCGGACCAGGAGATGGAATGGTTCAACACGCTCTGGGCAGACAATGGCGATGCGGTCTCGAAGCAGTATGCGTCAACTGCCGCTATGAAAGGCGATTATACCAGGACTCGAAAACGAGATTATCGAGGCGCGCTCAACGATTTGGGCTTGTCGTTGGCACGTTTCTACAATGGGTGCGTTTTACCCAAAGCCGAATGTGTGTAGCGGCCTTTTCAGTCGCCCGTGGATTTGACTGACGTGATACTCAGCATGGTCAATGACTACTTCAGCCAAGCCGCGATCGACTTCTTGTTGGGCAACGTCACGGAGAAAATATTCGACGAGTTCGAATCCGACATGATGACCAAGGATCCAGCTGTTTCCGTCGCCAAGATGCGACAACGCGCAGTTGAGCTCTGTCAAAAGAGAGTCGTCGCGGATACCAGCGAAGAGACGCATGGTGGATGGGCCCTCATCAGCCCCAACGCAACGGACCTGGTGAAATCGTGGCCCATGGAAGAAGTCGTCCTGCTCTTGACCGATGCAGCACTGTACTTGTGCCGATTTGACTGGGATCTAGAGAAGGTATCGTCCTTTGAGCGCGTACATCTTGTCAACGTGACACACCTTAAGTTCGGAACCTACATCACGTCAACGATATCGCCGGCGCACATGGACGAAATGAAGAATGTGGGCTTCGTGATTTCGTACCAGTCGGGGGATAGTAACGTCAAGCGGACGAACACACGAACACTTTCAACAAATGAGGACATTGTACCGAAGCCGACTTCTCGGTCAGAAGAGGGAGAAGATGGACAAGAAAAGGGCATGTCAGGCAAGGTTTTCACCAATTTCTTCTCGCCCAAGGCCAAGACAGCTTCAAATCGGACAATAGCGTTCAAAGCTCCCTACGTAGACTCGTCGACTGCTACCGTGGAAGCTAGTGGTGGCGGTGGAGGAACGCAGCAGACCGAGTTGCAGCAGGTTCTGACCATATGCGCCGAGATCGGACGGCTCGCCCAGCAGATCAAACAGGACGGCGGCGGCGATGCGATCTTGACGGAGAAGGGGGAGATCATATCGTTGCAGGAGGCCAAGAAGAACGCAGGATTGTTGGAACAATGGGGACATTCGATCAAGAAACTGGTCTGGGCCTAGGCGTATATCTACTACATCCTCCCCTCGTGCTTCATGATACGGATTCCTCACAAAGACACCTGACGGGCTCAGTGTAGGGCAAGCAACTTGAACCTAATCACTGTCCATTTTGCGAATGATGGAGCTGCGTGCATCAATGCTACGGATGCGGTACAAGTGCATCTGGTACCGCATGTTTTCCAACTGGGCAGGGTACGATAATTCCTCTGACAGTCTGAACCAAACCGAATCATGAGACTCCAGCTGCTCCCACTCGAAATCCATCCTCTCACCCTCCGTCAGCGTATGATGCAGCAACCACTGCATCGGATACTTTTTCTTGTCCTTGCCAATTGCCGCTTCCGAGTAGCTGCCCGGACTATCCGTCACGAGCAACAGGCTGCCATGCGGCAAGACGCTTCCCAGATCTCTCAGGAATCTTGTCGTTTTCCCAATGCCCCCCTGCGTGTAGAGCTCGTTCAAGGTGAACATGAGCGTGACGGCGAGCGGCCGCGACCCGACCACGCCAAGGAGTTGTTCCCGGTCCAGTTCCAGAACGTTCAGCTGATTGAAGGCGACGCTGAGCTGAGATTGTCCCAGGAACGGGGTATTCGCTGCTTTGGCAGCTTCGGAGGCGTACGTAGAAATAGGGGGACTGGTCGTCATCCGCCGCTCGAGAAGAGAAAGGACTTGTTTCCACGGCCCGGAGTCGAGTAAGGTCAGGGAACCAGAGCCCTGGGTTTGCTGAAGATCCGACGCGAAGGCGACGTATTCAGCCGCGCAGCCTCCAATGCTCAGCATTCTCGAGTGATTGGCATGTTTGCGCAGATCCGAGAATATGGACGCGTAGCAAAGCGCCCGTGTGGGACTCCATCTTGCGGCGTACGCCTCCAGACGATCCTCGTTTCCAAAGGCCAAGTCAAAGGCCCGGTTGTAAAGAGCTTGCTTGATGTCCTGCAGCAGCGTCGGAAAGCGCTCTGACGACAAGACGTTTGCGAAGGCGCTGGAGAAGATGTTCAGGAGCTTCTGTTGAGATTTGATGTCATGATCGGCGGACGAGGCTGGACTGGAGCCGGTTTGTCGGGGTAATGGCTTCGTGGATGATTTGGCACTCGTCCTGCTTTTCGTCTTTTTTGAACTACCATGGCTGACCATTTCTTCGGGTTCGAAGGACTCATCTCATGGGCTGGGCGTGTTGGAAAGTGAACTTTTGGCTACAATGCGGGGAGCGACGAGGAAGTGTTTCTTGTGGTCGCACTCCATGATCAAGTCAAGTGCAAAAAGATCACGCGTAGCGACAAGTTAGAAAAAAATTCTTTACCTTTCTTCTGACGATCTGCACATTTCGAATATCTACAATGGCTTTATCAAAGACAGAGACTGAGCCCGTACGCTGCGAAGAACCATGACAGTACCTTCGGAGGTACATCTTGCAGTCGTTGGCTGGTTGGTCCCGATACGGACACTCCGCTCGCAGCGGAATTGCCCGACTCCCAAAGATACTTCTGCATAGCGCGCTATGACGGACGGAGCACAGCCGTCCGGACGCACGCACGAGCTGCGTGCGGCATTGTTCATTGGCTTCAGTGGCAACCAAGGTACGATACCATCGTCTCGCGGGACTGATCTCTACCGAGAGCAAATGCAAAGGTGCGGAAAGGCCAAGGACAAGTCTTGGCATTCATTGCTTTGCTCCCGATCCAATGCAGATCGGTATCAACGGAAAAGGAATAATAACGATGGAAACAAAAAAACAACAACTAAAAGGCCGACATATGCACTATGCAATACAGAGACGCGGGAATTAAAAGGCATCAATTAATCCGTGTGCTCGTTGGCGATATGCCTCGTCACTGCGGGCCAAGCTGCGCAACCGACGTCATTTTCATCCTGCTGTACTCCCTATGTCGGTTGCTCATTCAATTCTTTTCT
>JMQE01001853.1:0-10596 GCA_000731825.1 Hypocrella siamensis | reverse complement strand
TCAGGGTCAAATCTTTTTTTTTTTTTTTTTTTTTGCGTCATGTGCATACTTCAGACAGAAGGGAGGCAAAAGAAGGTTAGGGAACTGGGTTGACGCCCATCATCATGGCGCTCGTCGTCATCGCCGCCTTCATCTAATTACGTCCCCCTGTTTAGGAAGGCAAATTGGCGGCGCACACGATCTGGTCGGGCAATTGTTCTTCTTGACCCTCGCACATTCACCAACCAACCAGCTTTACATTCCTCTCGGTACTTTCCCAGACCGTCGGGAGACACTACGCGACCCACAGAATGATCTCAACTCAGGGCAAGGCGGACGTTCTCTGTGAGCCTTCCTGACAGGCATAATTGGAAGGAGGCAATTTGCGCGTGGGTCCACAAAGGGCGAAGAGGTCCCGAGGCTTCTCGCACTCTGGTGAGGGTGTCTGCGAGCTCCTCATCAGGCTTTCCTCCGAGCCATCGTCATCGTGCCTTATCAAGAAAACTTGGACAAGCCGTCGCGCAGCAGCCGCATGGCGACCCGTTTTCGACCCATCTCGCCTTCCTCTGCACTACGACAGAGCAATGCACTTCCAGAGCACAACAAAAGCTTGTTCGGCGCAGGCCACGACACACAATATCCATTTAAATGAACCGATTACAACAGTTTTATGCACCTCGCCACGCCTTACGTTTGTCAGATGACGCGTTCAGGTGGTGGCCAGTGATTCGTCAGTGATTATTCTGAGTGGTACCGTTTGAGCCTTCAAAAATCTGGCCTCGACTACGGAGCATCATCCCTGATTTCATGAAAATTTGAGGAGACAGGCTGGAATGAGGTCATAGAGAAATGGCTCGTACACCTCTCGTGACTGGATGGTTCGTATCTCGCAAAAGCGACCGCGACAGCCCGGAGACCCTTGCGCTCGTCCGCGAGTCTCGTTCAGGGAGATGAACAGAAAAGCTGCAACCGCCCAATCCCGGTGGCCAGTAAAACTTTGGCTTCCTGCTCCACTGTCGGCCGCGCAGGAGCTTGAGAGGACATTGGCTCAGTAGCGGGTAGACCCATTGGAGAACCACACTACTCGCGCATCCTGCGGCCGTCTCTGCAGCCAACCCGCTGCCGGGAAGGCACGCCCGTCCGGGACCCCAGACGGAAAAAGATGAGTTGGTTTTCATCCATGACCCATGCAGCCATGCAATGCAGTTTGAGCCATGTCCCAGGCTCCCTGCGCTCGTCATCCGGTCCTGTGGCCCTCGTATTCTCTTTGTCTCCTTGTCTGATCTGGTCTTGGGCGTTGGGAGCCGGGCGGAGGGGTCGAGGGCGCATGCGCTTTCTCCGTCTCCAAAATTCCGATGAGGGAAAGGAGGATGACGACGACAACGGCGACAACGGCAGTTTCAGACGCAAACAGGAGGGCCCCGAGTAACGAGTTCAAATCGGACTGGCCCATGATGACACCGGAGATGGTTGGCTGGGCGTACGGGTGCTTCCAGCTTGCAGACCTGGTCCTGCTGCTTGTTCAGCCAACGCACCAGGTGCCAACCGATTGCGTTTTTCTGAAAGACCAGTCGTGACGCGGCAAAGCGGCTAGTTGCTGGCACTCACATGACACACGGGCTATGCCGGTTGCTCACATGGTCTACTCGTCTTTTTTGTTCCTCTGTAGGTACATTGACTCGTCTTGGCCAAGGAACCTTTGCTATTCTCAAGTTGACCCGTCGAAAGCCTGGAAGCAGCCGTTGTCGACGTCGAATCATTGGCAAGCATGTCGCACGGCATCCTTGTCCTCCCCTGCTGTCGCAAAGCTTGTTTGGGGAGACATTCGCCTATCCGGGTGGGCAGGGAGAAAGGGAGGGAGGGACGTTACCGCATCTGGGACATCGTGAGTTTGGCTACATCGACCCCAACCGAACAGCCGTACGTACGTGCAGAGTCTCCGATCATGGATCCCTTTGTGTTTTTTCGAGGCATTCCACCTTTGTTCCTTTTTCTCTGCATTTGTAATCGTGCTGCTTACCACACATGCATTCGCAGCAGTCCACATGGGATACGCCACGAGCACACGCATGCGCATAAGACGAATACAGTAGCCCATGCCTACATAACACCATCCTGGATTGCTAGACCCAAAGCATACTAGCTGGGCCGCCGGGCCTGCCGGGCCTGCCGGGCCTGCCGCACCCCCTCCAAGAGTATGAGCCCACGCCCTTCTCGTGACGCATAACGGACAGGATCATAGTGGCTTCCTCACATACGCACTGGCGGGCGCCTCCATCTTCTTCCCACTCAGCGAAAAAAAAATTTTCTTGTATCGAACTGCCGTGACGGCGTCGACGGCAGCACAGCTTGGTGCATGGTGTCCGCGGGCCGGCTCAGTCCAGTCGAGGCTTTCTTGCTTGGACGCTTAATCTCTTTCGTCAGGGCAATTGCAGTATCCGCCCTGTCGGGTCGCAAAAAACTATGCTCCATCTTGCATTCGTGTCTCACCTGGGGAATTGTGGTGCAGTCACATGAGAAAACACTACGGATGACAGCCAAGCATGGAGCGAAGCAAAAATGGCCGTTGATACGAACTGAGCTGGCGCAGCTGTCATAGTCAAGGAGTCTATACATACGTCCAAGAATTTTTTTTCCTTCCAAGAAAAGACTGCACTGTCGGCCTGAAATTTCTTGACGGGGGCCAAATTCCAACTCGGCAAGATTTCCTATTCTTAACTCGCATGTTCTCTGTGGAATTTATGTGCATGTTATGATTCTGGAGTGCGGCAAAAAAGAAAGAAGAAAGAAAAAAAAAGAAAAAAAAGAAAAAAAGAGGGAAATTAATAAAAAAGGAAGAAAAGAAGGAAGGAAAAGGGAAAGAAAATAGGTTTTCACCAGGGACATAAACTGGTGCAAATTGCGGCGACGCATTCTTGGAGACCTGTCTCGATACAAGCTTGAAGGGCTTGCGTTGAGAGATTAGAGCTTGAGGGAAGCCAGCATAGAAGATGGCTACTTCGGGTCCGGAATGTGTCGTGGTGAGCACAGGCATTTCGAAGTCAACTCCTGGAATTATGTCGCGAGGCACCGACAGAAAGATGGACAATTGGTCGAGGGAAGAGAGTCAAAGACTCAACACAGAGACACCCGCGGGGCGAGAACAGGGCCACGACACGCCCCTCCCTTTCAGCAGGCTCCTGCTGCGCCGAGTACGGAGCAGGCTGCCCCCAGTAGGCTCTCGCAGTCGCCCATTTCCGCTGACGTGGAGGCGGTGGGTGTATGCTGGCGAAATACAGTACCAGACTGCACTAGGGAAACTAAGCTTGGATTGCTATTCACTCGCCTGGGGCTGGGCCCGAGCCCTGGGAACGGCACGACGCCGGTCCATCCTCCCGTCGCGACATTCCCGTCTTGCTGGGCTTGGGCTCCCCGTGTTCCCACTCATTCCCACCCATTCCCAGGGGCACGCTGCCTGAGACCCTCTTCTGGCCAAGCCCTACCTAGCCTGCGCAAAAGGCTGACCGTCTCTTGCGTTTTGGTCCTTCAGCTCCGGCTCCAGCAACTCGCCCTCCTTCTTTTTTTTTCTTCTTTTTTTTTTTTTCTTTTCGGCAATGCTGACGCGTAGTCCGGAGCATGTAGGCCACAGTGCCCGAATCGGAGCGCCTCAAGGACCTTGCATGACGGAACGGACCGAATGCCTACCCGACTCTGCAGATCAGATCAAACGGCGGCTCGCACGACCTGTGGGATCGTGTCGGAATGAGAGACCATGACAAACGCACGAGTACGTTGTTGGCAAGAATCTACCACACCCGCACAAACATAGGACACACATGAATGCACATGTCACAGAGGCACGGGCAGGGCCAAGCGAGGCTGATTGCAGGACTAAATCAGAGAGAGCAAAAAGACGAATCAAAGGGCTTTCAGCGATGAGAACGCCCCCTGGACACGCATGTTTGCTACCCTTCCAGAGCGTGAGGGGCAGGCAGTCATGGCTTGGCAAGGCCATGCATCGGACGCCTCAGCGACAGCAAGCAGCTGGATTTTTGCCGGTGCCGCCGCTGCAGCGATCATCGCCAAAGGCTTCATCGGGGCCAATACTTTCTCCTCGGGTAGGTAGGTATGTGTGTAAGGTATGTGAACATGTGGCGAGGCATATGTCTGTAAGGAAAGGTGTGGTAAGGGGGGGGGGGGGGGGGGGGGGGGGGGCGTGTACACTTTGTGCTGTGGTACGCCGCCCTTTCAGTTGTCGCCGGCGCGGGCATGCGGCCGGGGCATCAATCACTAAAAAAGGCCTCCCACCTGCTGGCTCCGGAGGGTGTGCAGCCGGCAGACAAGGGGTGTGAAGCACGTCGGACCAGGCATGTACATTTGTGGGCGGGCTGGATGGGCTCCGTCCGGATACATCGTTCAGTATGGAGGAGGCAAGTTTGCTCCGCACACTCTATTCTCGAAAGTCCAGCTTTCCCCTGGACTCCTGGGCGGGCTGCGGGCTACTGTCTACGAGCCCCTGCATTCAAGGCCGTCCTCAGGATCTTGTGTGCCCTGGCCTCGATGAGGGGGGAGAGGCCGAGTGGGAATGGGCGGAGGGAGGCTGAGGGTAGGCTGAGGGTAGGCGGAGGGAGGCGTTGGTGGAGGCAGCGTTTGGCAGTGGCAGAGTGATGGGAGCCGGTCGTGGTCCGCCTCCCGCTTGCGATCAAGACGTTGCCGTCTTCCAGGCCAGCCCCGCTCTTCCTTTCGCTAGCCGCTGGCGGCGTGGGTGTGCCTGCTTGTTTCTGCAAGCCGTACCCGCGCGCTCGTACGTACGTGCGTGTACTTTCGTACTTGTACTTGGGCGATTTAAGGGGGGGGGGTATGCTCTTGATTTCTCACGCCCCCCGTGCCCCATCCAGACTTGGGACAACTTGTCGCTCGCCTTTTTCGCACCTGCCCACTGTTTCTGAGCTTTCTGAGCTTGTCTACTCACCAGGCGGCGGCGGCGGCGGCGGCTGCTGCTGCTGCTGCTGCTGCTGCGCCTGCGTGCGTGCGTGCGTTCAAAGAAATAGACACGCAGGCAGGCGTTTACCTCCTACCTACCACCTACCAAAGGTACCTTGCTTTGCATACATGTAGACATTACAGACCTAGGTACATACTTGCATGCATACATCCATACAGGGCTCTCACACTTTTTCCTCGCTTCCCTTTTCCTTCCACTCCACCTTTTCGCGCTCTTCGCTCTACTCTCTTACTCTTTCTTCCTCTCACTCTCCCATTTCTCTCCCCCTCCCCCCCTCCTCCCCTTCTTATTACTCCGTTTCCTCTATCTCCGGATGCCTGCTCGCCCTCCCGCTCGTTTGCGCCCCCTCCCTCCTCTCTCTCTTTCTCTTTCCTTGTTGTCTTTTGATCCCACCATCGTCGTCTGAGCGCGGGCGCGTTTGTGTGTGTATCTTGTCTTCTGCCTACGCCCCGGCTGGGCGTGTCCCGTTTTTTCCTTTTTCGCCGTCCTCCCAGCCGGGCCTCCGACCAGGCGCTAGGCACTGAACTGACTGAACTCTGGGCACTGGGCACTAGGCACTAGGCAATAGGCAGCCAGCTTGCTCTACTTTTTTTTCCCCTGTACACTCACTCCCCCCTGCCCTTCCTTTCCCTCTGCCCTTCCTACTTGATCCTAACTCCCGCCGCCGCCTCCGCCTCCGCCGCCTCACACCTGTCCCTGCGTTCCACGCCGCACATCCTTGAACTTCTTCTCCTACACCATCTTCCGCGCCTTGGTCTCGCCATTTCTTATCCCTCTCTCTTATCGCAGGCAGCCCTCGGGGAGCGTCATTTGATATCTGGAGTTGGATTATTACTCAGGTTGGGGTTGGTTCGCTCTGGTCTCTGGTGCTACGTCACAGTGCATCGCCGCAGAGCTCTCCGACTGTGCTGCACCTCGGACTGTGCCTCGTCTTACAGGCCCCAATCAAGGAGCCAAGTCCAAGAGTCATCCTCGTCTTGCTACACCAGCTGGATCGCCGCCACAGCCTGGCACCTTGTGTGGATACTTCTTCCGATCTTCCTGCAAGTCTGGTCAACTCGAGCACGGCTCGGAAACGTGTGCGCTGCGCAGCCACCATCTCGACTTGGGTTTCAAAGCAAACGAGTAAATTGAATAAATCGGCAGAATTGGTACTGGCCACACTGGAGCCCATATCGATCCCCTCGCCGCCGTCATCTGCTGCCTCGTCCTTGGCCATTGTCATCACCTGACATTTTGAAGCGTGTCCTCATCACTGCGGCAGCGTCCGCCATCGGCACAAAAGCGAGGTCTCGCCATCCTTTCTTGGTCTTCTGTGCCGACAGGGACCAAGCCCGAGCCTCAGTTTTGCACGGCATAGTATGGCAGACGACCGTTACCGCCACGAACATCCTCGAACTCATTCCGAGGGTCATTCATCTCAAGCTTCTCGCCACTACCCGTCCTCGTCAGACGAGCCACAGGCCTCGTCTGAGTCCTCCAGAGCCAACATGGCCACATCTGTCACTCTTCCCTCTATCTACGATTCCAGACCCAACAGCTACGGCGCTCCCGCGCCTTCCGCAGGAGGACGAAGCTATGGACACGACCCTCGCTACGCGTCGCCTAACGCAGCAAACGGCTACCCGCCTCCTCCCGGTGGCCCGCAACCTTCCCAGCCCTCGTACTTGCCGCCAATGCAGTCGCAGCCAGATCCCAGAGTTTCGGCGTATCCCCCGCCGGACCACAGAGGATCTTATTATGATGATCGAAGAGGGCAGCCTCCTGATGCCGCCGCCTACGGTCAAGACGGTGCCTATCTTTATCGTGGTCCTCCAGGAGGCCCTCCTCCCCCAAATGGCTACCCACGGCCTCACCCTGGGCCTTACGGACCCGAGTTTGGTCAGCCTGGAGGCGGCGCGCCGCAAATGGCCCAGGCAGCTCCTCGTCAGCGCACTTCCATTGCCTGCCGATATTGTCGGAAACGAAAGGTCCGTTTTGGATGCGCCAACAACGCGCGAGGCAAAGACCATGAGTTTCGTACATGTTTGCATGCTGACGAATTTCCGAACAGATTCGATGCAGTGGCTATCAAAGTGCCCCAGGAGGAAAGTGTCAAAACTGTGCGCGAATGAACCAGGAGTGCATTTTCCAACCAGTATCGTCGTCAAGCTCCACAGCCTTCATTCCCGTCTCGGCGGTACCCGGCGGTGTTCCCCCGGGCACCCAGCTTTTCGGCGCATACGGTCAACCTCTGGCCCCCAACTCTGTCCCCGCCCCTCATCACTTTCCTCATCCAGGGGGTGGTCCTCCGCCAGCCCCGGCGGGGGTCGGCAACTACTACCAGCCGATGCAGTCACCGACCGAATCCTACTCATCTTACGGGGAAGACCAGTTGGCAGGCCGTAGACGTCGCCGAACGCCCGAGGAGCAAGAGGAGGGCTACCGCCTGCCTCCTCCACGAAACGCCATGCCAGAAGATGATCCCCGTCGGAGATCTCCCGCAGAAGCGTCGAGCAACGGCAGTCCCGGCGGCGGCGCAGGTCATCAGCAACCGTACCATGTTGCCAGTTCGAGACACAGCCCACGCAACCCAAACTTGCCTCAGCCGCAAGCACCCCAAGCATCCGCGAGCCATGGGCCCCCAGCTGCTGGCGGTCGCTCCCCTGTGGGTCAGAACGGCTCCAGCGGGGCCTCGACGCCTTCACAACAACCTCAGCAGCGTCCCAGCCAAGGAGGGCCGGCGTCCGTCATGAGCCTCAGCAACCTTGTCGACAAGACCGACATTGATCAAGGCATGATTAATCGCCTCAATAGACCTCGGGACGCGAGGGGATCCCCATCCGCTGGCCCGTGACAAGGTGTTCATGGCTGAAACCATCTGCCTGGGAGCTCGCGAAAAGTCTCGGCTAACGGCAAACGGCCAGAGACGAGGACGACGCGTCAATATTCCCACTGGTTGCAAAGCTTGGAAGCGTTGACGGAGAAGGACTGCGAACCGACAGCTAGTGAAACAAATGAAGACGTCGAGTCACTCATGCGTGTGTAGACACTGCCGGATCGCTGGTCGACGTGCGAGCCGACGTGCGAGCCGTGTCCTCGCGCATGACGACATAGTCTTTGCTCACAAAGAAGAAGACGTGGCGACAAAAGCCCCAGAGCAGTGATGCAAGCGAGATGGCTGGGACTAATCGGGCAAGCATCGGCGACGAACGACTTGTTTCGATCACACGAAGCTGGCTTGGTCAAGTCTCTTACTCTGCTCATTTTCTTCGGTTGACGGTCGTTTTTTGATTCGGTTACATGGTCGATGTGATGCCAGCAGAGCGCATTTCCCACGGCTATACTGACTGAAGAAGAAAACTCTGGAAAAGTACTTTTCGGGCGGAACCCTCCCATCCGCGTAGAACGGCAACGGTCACGGCAAGACTGCAGCTTTCGCATCTCTCACGTTGGTTATTGATTTGGTCTATTGACAAAAAAAAGCTTGCCCATTTCCCCCATGCCCATGTCTCTTTCTCTTCTTGAAACTTTCTTACCTACCTTTTTCTCTTTCCTCTCTCTTTGGTTGTTCTTGTTCAGCCGTTGCTTCTCTGCTGCGACCAAGAAGGATATGCCTCACGGCACGAAACGCTTTGATACCTGTTATTTTTTTTTTCTTCTTCAGGCACAATGTATTTATTAGGCTATATCAAGTGGACGGGTCATACTTGTCGTCGCGGGTGGCTGGATTTAGCATCTGCATGAAACGTGAGTGGGCAGGGGAAGTCATGGCCCTCGTCAGGTCTCGGGATTTCAAACCGGTGCGATACAGGCTTGCGCAAGCGGCATGACAGTGTACTCGCCGGTGTTTGGCGCATGTGCGGACGCGAAGTCCCATCTGTCCCCTCAGGGGAACGAAAAGACTGTGCCTCCGCGCGATCGAGAATGAAGGCCATTTCATGATGAACATGTTTCTGCTGCCGGGTCCACATGAGGGTTTCGTGTTTGCCATTGCCGTCCGATAGGTCACTGGTTCCGGCCGCATAAGGCACCTCAGAAGGCTGCCGCACATACATACCTATAGTAGGTAGAAGGTAGGTAGGTAGCCGACGCGGCGCGCTGCCAGGCCGCCATGGGAGGCTTGAGGACGGGAGGGGCAGGCGCGTCTCTTAGGGCCTAGCCAAATCTCGAATATGATGATCATGGACCGCCGGACGGGCCATCTGGAGGGACATTCGCTAATCCTGGAACGTCATTCATCGTTGGCATTGTGCCCGGACAAGGGAGGGGCGTCGGATTGTGCACAATATGCCTACGTCACTGCTCGACATTGTCACATTGTCACGACAGGAAACACATGCATACTGTGACAGTGTTGAGCCGACAGGGGGAAGCCCGATCCTTACGGCCAGCCAGTCTACGCACATCAGCTAGGCACTTTGCACACAACGAGCCATGGCAGAAACAGCGGCCTCTGTGGACAGTCTCGGGGGGGTTTTGCGCGCACAAGTCGACTCTAGACAGTGCTGAATGCTTAGCTGGCGAGATGTGTGTCCCCTGAGGTCCCCAAGGAGAGGTGGGAGTGATTTATCCTGGGCGAGTAGGGGAGGAGAGGGTGGGGGGAGGGTAGGGGGAGCGGACGGATGGTCACGGCAGGTGTGCTAAAGCAGCTGTCGGGACTGGTCGTGTTGTTAGCAGTCAACTTGCGGGTCTCGTCCTCATGGCTAATCTTAGGTGGCCAGGCTTGTCCGCCTTCATTCTCGGCATCTCCGCTGTCCAGATAAGTGGAGGAAACATCACATGAGCATGGGTCAAGAGATCATGGCACTGGCGTCGACGACGACGACGACGACGACGACGACGACGACGAACAATGACGATCACACAAGGGCTCCGATCAAGAGTGCTTGGCGAGGACCGTGACGGAGGTCCGTCGGTACATTGGGGGGGGGGGGGGGGCAGGCAGCTTTTGCCCCCAGGATGAGGCCAGGTGCGGCGGGGTAAGGACCATGCCGATTCGCAAAGATTTCACGGCCGCAAGGCTTTCCAGCACCACCAACAAGGGCGTGGCGGAACTGCGCTCCGTGCGGACAAGGTTTTGCATGAATAGGTTGATTGGGCAGTAAGATGGGCGCAGAAGCGTGAGAGGCAGACGCGGGTCGGCCTTTTAAAAAACAGGGGCGCTGGGACAAAAGAAGGTGGCATGAAGAGATGGCATACTGTAGTTTTGATGACTGACCTGCACAGAATCGTAGGGCGGCGAGGCGAAGATGAGATGAGGGGGAACGAGGGATGAAGGGTGAGGGGGCGAGGGGCGAGGGGGAGAGGAAGAGGAAGAGGAAGAGAAGAGGGGGAGGCGGGGGATGGAAAGGGGAGTGAGTGAGAGCAGAGCCTTGATAGCGGCTCCGATCCACAGCCATCATCAGCTGCTCGGGCAGAGTGAGTTCGTGGATGGCGGCAGACGGAGGAAGGATGATGTTGGACATGTGGCCTTGGAGACGTGGGTGAGAAGCCAGAGAGGCTGGAAGCGTAGCCAAGGACGCTATCTACGATGGTTGCCCGCCTGCCCGTCCACAACATGTACAAACAGCACGCAGCACACAGCCCTGCGAGGATGAGGAAGCAGAGGGGGGAGAAGGGGGGGAGGGGGGAGGAAGAGGGGTGGAGGACGG
>JMQE01001852.1:0-10628 GCA_000731825.1 Hypocrella siamensis | reverse complement strand
AGGCAATGTTTGCCAAGAATCAAGGAGTCGACGTACAAATTCGCAGATCGGATGCTTGAACCGGGTATGCGAGACGAGGAGCAAAAGAGAGGAAAAATTCGCAAAGAGGTGGTGGGAGGAGACGACTTAAAAAGGCGGGTGGGGGGAGGGGAGGCGAGGGGGTGCTTGTGTGCGCCGCGCGGGGCAACCAGTTCAGAATATTTTTTTTTTTTATCCGGAGCCTGAGGGCGGAACCTGCTCTGTCCGGCTAGCCCTAACACCCTCGAGGTTTTGCCCCCCTCCTCCCCCAGGGCTCGCGCAGGCCAATCACAACGCTGCCTGGACGAGGATCTATTGTACCTACGTACCCTAGTAGGTTCCTACCAGGCAGGGTAGCTACCTCACCTCCGACCGTGACGCATAATGAACCTTGGAAGGGGGTTTAAAAAAAAAAAAAAAGGAAACCCTGGAAAGGAACAGAGAGCACGTCCAATGCAACGCCCGTGAACACAGTCACATGAAACCCAGAGCGCGTACAGACTCAACTTGAAATACTGTTCAACAAGCCGGCTCATCCAATAGAGGATGTGCTTGCGCACAAATCACACTTGGAAAAGTGTCACGGCTTCATGAAGGTGCGCACAACAAACCAATCTACCAAAAACCGTTGCCCTGCAAAGTCAGAGAAAAAAACTTTCTTTCGTCTTTTTTTAATAGCCGCCGCGAAATCGGCAGTAAATTTCCACTGATCCTGACAGGGCTGCGTTCGTAGAAGCCTCGCATATTCTCGCAGAAGCTTCTTCTTAGCGCTGGAGTCTTGGGAGGAGGAGAAAAGATACATCCAATCTGATAGAAGGGTACGTTCCAAGCGGACACGGGGCTCGATCTAAAAAAATAAAGTCGAGCCTGGAAGAAGAGGGGGGGAGAGAATTTCCCACGATGATCCGGATTTTCCAATCTACTCGCCCGAGCTAGCAAGCCCCACTCATAGACCAAACATACATGTAAGCCTACATTAATGAATGATGAAGAAAAAAAAAAACCCCAAAGCCCAGTCATACGGCGTGACTCATGCGATGGTGTCGTTGCATGAGAAAAGTGAGTCGTCCTAGTAGGTCGCTTGCCCCTTCCTCTCCCTTGATTTTTCTCTCTCCTTCCGTTTTTTTTTTTTGGCCTTAAGACGTCAAAGCACCCCTGTGCCCCATCTAAGCTTGGTAGCCCCACCGGACGGCGTCATCACTGCTAACGCCCGAATACCTATTTTTTTTTTGGAAAAAAAAAATCGCCGTCGCCGCAAGTATCATGGATGGCATATTGGACTACAACACTTGCGAACAATGTTCCATTCAACATCTGTTACTCGTTCAATAAATGAATGGATACCTCAAGTGCTACCCGTCAAGTCTCACCCGCTCTTCAAGACCAAGCGCTTTGCCCCCCTCGCACAAAACTTGCATCGCCTGAGGCCCTAAACACTTCTCGCAGCACAAGCTTTCTCAGCCACAGTGGAGCTGCGACTCTGCGACCGTCTGTGTCGAAACTCTCTCACGATGAAGGAGGGCTCGATAGCTCAAACAGGAGCCGCAGGGTGCTTTTCTATTTTTGGCCTTTGAACGGCGGAAATCGTGGACATGTACAATCGCGATCTTGCCAACCAGTCGTCACCCTTGCGGCAGCTTTCTTCAAGGGCTGCAATCGTTGGTGACTCATGTCGGCGTAGGATAAGGCGTTTGCTTCAAAGACCAATGTACGCTGCCGCTTTTTGTTCACGTGAACTTGCAACGAGGAAACATGGATTGAGTCACTCAGATCTGAGACTCGTACACGAGCTCCTGCATGGCTTCTCACGGACGCCAGTCTCCTCAGCGCCATCGATCTTCTTGCCAAGGCAACATCCACGCTCATAACCATGTCTTGTAACGTACTCAGTCATTCTTTCCTCACAGGATTGACTGCCAGGCTTGACTCGAATATCTGCCGGTTTCAATAATTCCGTCATGTCTTTGTTCGTCGGCCAAAGACTTCTCCCAAGCTAATTATCGCTGATCCATTTTGTAACGTCATGAAATGACGAAGTCACTGCTGCTTCACCTTCGCAACTGATAAGGAAGCTCATCCAGGAAGCTCTTTAATTCCTTCATCGAGACTCTAATCTTGGACTTGTGACCAGATTTGGTCAAATCATGCCTCTGGCCCTTCTCAGCATAACCTGACCCTCCATTTTGTATTCAAACGATGCTGGATATGGCCTTGGTTCGACTTCTCAACCACGGCAGACCGACTTGGCTCGGTTAGAGGCTGTTGCTGTCATTTGACTTGCTTTCCCACGATGACATTGTTGCCGCCGTCGCGTCTTTGGATGTCTCTCCGCTTCCTGGTGCACAAGATTGACGAAGCAGTCCGTTATCCTATTTTCTGGTTGGGGCATCGCAGTCTTTCTGTGCCTACCTCATGCCACGGCCTTTCCAAATCCCTTTGGTGCCTTCAATCCCGACATGACAAGTGCCGAGACCAATGCGATTCCTGTCGCTCCCATCATGTACGCATATTCGCGGCCAGCCCACCAATACACGCTTGTAAACAAAATAGGCCCGAGTCCTCGACCAAGCTGACCCCAGCTTCTCAGCACGCCGAGCTTGGCGCCCCGATCATCCTCACTTGCTTCGAAACTGCTGAGCGCATTCAATCCGGTGACCACTGTTGCTGACGTCATTGCTAGACACGTCGCGGCCGTGTACAGGCCGCCGATGCTGCCAACCCGCGCCAGAAGAACAAAGGCGGCCAGACACGACATGATTCCTACGCGGACGGAGAGCAGAGGGGGCAACCTTCGCGTAATGCCGCCCTGGAGGACAGCTGCGACGAGACCGACGTAGCTTAGTAACCTGCCATTTTTCGCCGAAGTAAAGGCAAAGAGATCGTAAGTCATAAACGGCAAGGAGCTTTCCATTCCAGAGAAAAAGAGCAAGAAGAAGAAGTGCACTGCATTCAAAACAAAGTGGGAATTTGTCCTGACGGCCCTGTCACTGCTGGTCCTAGTCTTGGTCCTGGTCTCGGGCTTCGCCTTCGGCCTGTCTGTCCACCGGCCTTCATCTGTGAGGGCGGGCAAAGTCTCTGGGAGGTAGAAGTAGAGGTACGCTGTTTCGGCGACAATGAGCGTCAGGCTGAATGCGGCAGCTGTGGCAAAGGGATTGGCGGTGACTTGAGATTTGGTACTCAGCCAAGCTCCCAGTGCCGGACCGAAGGTGAAGGCAACAGAGAAGCATGCACCAATGATGGCCATGGTAGAGCCACGAGATGACTCATCGGAAATGTCGCTTGCCATGGCAATGGCCAGCTGGATGTTGCCCTCTGAGAGACCACCAACGATGCGGCTGGCGACAAAGGTTCGAAAGTCGACGGCAGCAACCCAGAGTAAGACGGAAAGCACATTCCCAAGCATGGACGTCAGAAGCGCGGTGCGGCGGCCGTATCGGTCGGACAGTCGCCCAATGATGGGAGAGGCAAAGGCTTGTAACAAACTGATGTTCCTGGTCAGAAATGAAGGCCGTGTCTGGACTAGCAGAACAGCAGACGTACGAGAACAAAGAGCCCATTGCCCCGCCAAGAAGTACGATATCGTAGCGCGAGTCAATGGGACGGGAAAAGGATGATTTGTATTCATTCAGCCCCTTCAGAACTCGCTGCAGTGAGGTTCGACGTCCAGCGACTGGTGCCGAGGACGCCTCGCGATCGCGGTAGAATTCGAGCAGTTTTGGAAAGAGTGGGAAGATGAAGGTGAAAGAGATCTTGATGAAGAAAAGACATGCTTTAGTATTGGGCGCTGCGAAAAGGAAATGATGTTTCGGAGTACATTGACGTACCAAGTCAAGCAATAGAGACACCACAATCACCTTGAGGACCTTCTTTCGGGCCGCTGCTGCGTCCGCCATAGCTGTAATGATCTTCTTAGCTGCTGGGTGCTCTGGGACAGTAGAGACTGGTCAGCCCACAGGCACCGAGACAAGAAGACCGCAGCGATGATCCGCGAGGTGAGAGGTCGAGTATGCGAGTGCGCATGCGGAGACGGAGGCAAGACTCGGGAGAAGTCGAAAGGAAAGCTTTCAACGTGATGTGACGTAGCTTACGAGATACATCAAGAACCAATCGTTCCACCGGGCTGGAAACGCCATGCATCTTATTCCCCGCCCCACATTCTACAGTCAGTACCTACCTAGTAGGTACCTACTGTAGGTACGTATACATACCACTGTACACGTGCCAACGCGCGCACATCCCCATAATGGATAAGGACCACTGGTGCACGTACCCTCCCTTTATGCTTCTTACGCCAGAGACAGACTTCTTCGTAATCCTGGTATTCTTCGACTTCTGCACGTGAACATCAACAAGCCCTTTTTCCAAGCCGACCATGAGCGTGGCTCCCCCACAGCACCGATCTCACATGAGTTCAAAGACAAATCGTATTCCTTTGGTGCCCTACCTTGCAAGTTAAACATGACATCATTTGACTCGCCAAACATCAGAAGCCTCACCTTGAAGGGGATTGGGATAAAATAATCAGCAGCCATCTGACAGTCTCGAATTGTCGTCTCGAATATCTTGAGTCTGCCGACGTCTCCCGGCCGGCAATCGCCGCTCTCGTCTCCTCCAACGACTCCGCCGCTCCCCCATCGACGGAAGAGCCTGGCAAGTACCAAATGTAATTCAGCGCTGGCAAGAGCCACGCCCAAGCAGCTTCGCGTGCCGCCACCAAACACCGTCAAGTATTTTTCGAGTTTGTCTCCATCACTCAGCCAGCGCTCAGGGCGGAAGCTTGTCGGATCTGCAAAAATGGTTTCATCCATGATTGTCTTGTACGGGGTCATGCTGACTACTGAATTTGGAGGAATGGTCCATTCTTTCCGAGTTTCATCGTCGAGTATGATGAACGCCTCATCCCGAGCAATTCTTGCAAGTCTTCCACTGGTTCCGATGCCATGTCGAAAGGATTCCTTGACGACGGCTTTCAAGTAAGGCAGCCTCTCGAGTCTAGCCAACGGTACCATCTCGTTTGGATCGGGAATCGCGGCAAACAATTCATCTCGAAGGCGCCGCAGAGTCGACGGACGATTCAAGAGATGGAATGCTGCCAGTGAAAGTGCCCAGGACGTAGTGAGAGTCCCCCCTTGAATCAGTATCTGTCCTTCCTGGGCAAGCCGACCTGGCGTTTTTTCGCAAGCTGGCAACTGCTCCGAGGAAAGCAATTCATGGAAGATGGTAGGGTGGCTCACATCAAGCTGCCACTTGTCTGTGTCATGGGTCGCTTTGATTGTGCTTATTTGTCTCGCAATGTCGGCTTTCATCTTCAGCCACCCTGACCAGCCTAGGGAAGATGGAGAAGGATCAGCGGGCATGAATCGTTGGGGGTGCCATATTCCCTGACCATCCTAACCTGGAACCCAACGCCCAGAAATAGACTTCGGCAGAGCATTGACAATCGACAGAGCCCAGTTGGCATGCTTGATGAGGGGTCCCATGTGTGTACCCAACAGGAGATTATCGATTACCTCGGCGCCGAAATCGGGCTGCTCGACTGCCAAATGTTCGTCAGCAGTATATCCACACTGAGGCGATGGTAAAGTGAGTCACCAACCCAGTCGGTCACATCGCGCAAAGGCGTATTCGTTTATGACATCTCGCATTTTCCAGACGCAGTCAGCTTGGGGGAGTACGGAGGACCCGGTACACGCCGTGACAACATACCATTGCTGAAGGCTGAGAACGGGTACATAACATTCAAGGGTCTGCCAGCTTGAGCCGCTGCGAAATTGGAAATGGCTTCCAAAAGCCGGTCGACCCGCTCCTCAATCACTGGCTGAAGGCTCCTCACGCTCTGAGTGGAAAAGAACGGGTTCAGGGCCGTTCGCCTGATTCTGTGGTGCTCATGATCGAGAGTAGCCAACATGGAATCTACAAGAAACGTCGTTAGGGATAAAGCACCGGCATGACCAACGCAGCCGAGGATCGCAAAGGGGACTTCTTGCCAGGAGCACCAAACTTTGACGCTTCTCATTAGACTCTTTACCCTCACCAGAAGTTGTTCGGCTAGAGAAGCCCCGGGAAGGGCGTACCTGTTTTACCCAGAAGGACCACCTGTCACGCGGCCTCGTAGGCCCTCCGTACAGATTGGCATGAAAGTCATGCTGCCCGACATGGACCTCCCAGGGGCTAATGCGGATGACGGGCCCATACCTTTGGTGCAGTTCTAGAATCTTGAAGGTGTACTGTCCCCCAAGGACGATGTCGTAGTAGAGCTCGTAGAACTGTGTCAACGCCGCAAGCTTGGGGCCCGGAATGTGGGCAATGGGACTGAGGTACAGTCTCTGGACAGCAATGCTGACGACACAGACCAGTCCAAGGCCCAGCAAGGCCGTTAGGATTTGGTTGGTTGTCAGGCTAGACAGCAATTGGCGGAGAGGCATTGTCGTTCAGAGTAGATGGAGCCGATCTTGACCCAGGCCTTTTGAACTGACTGCGTTCCCAGGCTGTGGGACCCGAGGAGCGAAGGGCGGGTGTGATGTATTTACCGCTTTTCGCTACGGAGCGTGCCGAATGAGAGGAGAATCCATGATCCTGGTCGAGGATTGCCATCATGTTCAAGCTACCACAATCCCCCGCCCATCTAGTCTAGCGCGACAGCCGAAGAGGTAGAACGGGACAGATCAGGCCCCAATCACACAAATAACAAGTCGGTCAGCCCACCAAGATGGCTCCCCACGTCTGAGCCCGCCTCGGGGATGTCGTGGAGGCGGCTCCCAGCTCCTTAATTCCTGCGGGCATGTTCCATCTTGATCCAATGGCTGCTAACCCCCTGTCTCCTCTCCGTTTGTATGGAGAGCAAGAACAAGCCTCACATTTCCACGACAGGCGGTGACAAAAGCTAAAGTCTAGGCAAACTGAGACACCCCAGACAGATCGCAGTGTACAAAACGAGTTACGTCACAATCTTTGTGTCAACACGGATCTGGTTCAGCGTAGGCACAGGGACGAGTCGGCGTATTCAGATGGCTCGATTGGGCCCCAAGGCGTTGTGACGACCTTTGAAACGGCGGAACGATCCGCGTGTCTCCCCCAAGCCACGACATGGGGGAGCATGATGGAAGGCACAGTCTACGAGAGAAAGAGAGGGAGAAGTTCACAAAAAAAAGACGTCGGGGAATGGGAAGCACGGAGGAATCTGCCAGGCGTCAAGATCTCCTCGAGTCGGCGGGCTATCGAGCGGCGGTCCTCGATCTCTACCGGCCCAGAACCGTAAGTTGGGAATCTGCCAGGCGTCAAGATCTTCTCGAGTCGGCGGGCGACACGTGGCGTTTGTCCTCTCCCGTGACGGCTCACAATCCTCCTCCGTGGTGAAGAGTGTCGATATGCAGGAGGGGAGGGGTAAAGATAAGCCCCACGTGGCCAACTAGAGTGACGTGTACTGCGGAACGCTGTTATCATGTTGTGTCAGGTGAAGCAAAGCAAAGACAGTTGATATTGACGTCGGTCTGTCAGGCTGGGGAATGGCGCAAAGTAACACCACCATTGGGAAGCGATGCAGCGCTTTCCGACACTGAAGCCACATTTGGGGTTGCATGACGCACCTGGGAGCGAATCACAGCTGCGATCCGGGCCGTCAGCCGGTCTTGACGTGAGAGCTTACTGGCTCAAAGGCAAGCCTGAGCCAGACCGGTTCGTCAAGATTGGGCATCGATGACGCTTCGGGACACAAAGCCAACCTTGACAGAATATCCACAACCGAACGAGACGCGAGTTAAATTCAAGAAGCCTACGGGAGAAATTTTCAAGCCGCCGGATCCCGAGGCAGTGACGGCGCAACTCAGGCTTTCCTGCGTGTTGAGAAGAGGGGATCGGGGCGACAGAGCAATATTCGAAGTGACTGATAGATCTCGACATCACAGCCGCCGCAGCACGGCTGGATTAAGACAAGTAAGCCCCAATCCTTGACCAGGCGATTTCCTGAAACCAGGAGCCTGGTAACTTCTGGAACTGGAATCGATAGTCTGGGCCTTTTTGTTTTTCTTGGCCCCCAATTCCCAGCTCATTCAAGCTCACCATTTTTCTCAGCCGTTCCTTTCTTTTTCTGGACTAGACTTGATCTTTTGATTCAGCCTCATAGGCGACCCGTGCAGCTGGTCGTCCATGCCATGATGTATGCCAGGGGGACCCCTTGGGCTGGACTCGGAATACGGCGCATATCGACAAAGGGGGAGGGATGCGTGGGGGGAGAGGGGCGCAACACACGCTTACAATGCGCAGTTGTGACGCAGTTCATGTGCCAAAGAAAGCCGAATCAAATGACACAGATGACCAGGTAAAAGAGCTGCAGCGATAGCTGTCAGCAGAGGCCGAAACTGTGCAGCATCTTATTCGGTAAGCAGTTGACATCGATCCGACTCCGTTTTGACTGGGCTGCCTTTGACTTCGAGGAACCTTGCAAGGTAAGGGATCAGTAAACGAGGCGCTTTACAGGCTTGACAAAATGGTGTGGGTGTGTTCGATTACAGCGCAATGGAACTAGCAAGCTCGACGCAATACTTGAAATCATCAATCATCACTTATCATTTCCCGGTGCATTCGTCCGGGAAGCGTTAGCTTGGACCATCTCTGTGTCATATACTGTCCCAGCTTTGTCTGAACAGGAGTTGCTGCGATTAGTAACCCGGTGCCTTGTTCACCAGGGGCTTCTAGGTTCTTGGAGAAGGCTCTCCCTGCCACGAGGGTTGATGACAAAGAAGCAAAGCAAGGATGCTTTGGCTTGAGAGTACAATTACGTTCGACGCCCGACGCCCGACGCCGGGCGTTCAGCGACGCAATGTTTCTTGAAGTAGTCGTCACGCAGGCTTTTGCGCGTATATTGGCGCTGAGAAGGATTCAGCCGCAGCCGCAGCCTGAGCGTCCGAGTCCGACAAAGCTGCCATGATGGTGACGGTCGAGATTGACTGCACGCCTGTAGCATTCCGTCGCAGCATGTGTGTTTTGCAGCGCCATGTGTTCGAAGTTTAGCAAAAATGGCCTGCCTGCCACGAGACGCGAGAGCGCCGAGGACGAGAGAGTTATGTTTCACTGAATCCAAGCGGCTGGTTTCCAAGAGAATTGAATGTTGCCTGTTTGACGTCTCAATATCTTTAGACCAGAGGTACCAAACGGGCACCACTAGAGCTACCAGGTATCTCCCCTGATCACACACCAAAGTCCTTTATGCCTGGGGAAACAAGCATCCGGTGAAGACTGTTTGGAGCTGGCCGCCTTCATCCAAAAGTCAAGGCGAGCCTTGCTGTAGGCATTGTCGAAAGTATGTGGATTCTAGCCAGCCCTGAATCCCTGATCGTTGAAGCGTATCGGGCTGGCGATGATGAAATTGCGCTCCCAGCGCTCGTTTGATAGGCGCAGTCTGCCTAGAAAAATTCGTGTCGGGGCCAAATCTAGCAAAAATTTGTCCTCGCTCCTTGGTCTGGCGCGTCTTGCCGGCCATGAGCAAGGAACACAGAGATCGAAACCAGGTTTTCTGGCTGATGCCCGTGGCAAAGGAAAAGGTGTCTAGTGGAGCTTTGCTCCAAGATGCCTTTGCCTGGTGAGGTCTGAATCGAGGGCTCGAAGAAGTTGTTTGGTAAGACGGCCGCACTGCGCTGGATCTTGAGACGCGACGGTCGAAGAAGGCTCTGACCATGAGATATCTCGGCAGCTCCATGAGCTTCGAGGAGCTGCTTGACAATGTCTTTTGTTGGATTCAATCCTAGCCGCGGATTCGGGCTTGTATCAAGTACTGAATCAGGCAGTGCACCAAATATTCCAGCGGCCCTGGCAACGTGGAACCCGGCCGAAACTTCTTGATACCCAGTTTTGCAGCGACGTGTTCGAGCATTCAACGTACCGCTCGGCGGCCTGACGCCGACAAGTCTCTGATGAACACACCACCGACTGCTGCAGTGTACTTGGATCGCACGTGGAGAGACTCGTCGTTGTTTGAGCTGCAGACTGTATGGACAGCGCCGGGATCGTGACGAGGTTAGCGTGTCAAAGAGTGAAAGTCACCAGCTCGTTGACTGTCACCACAACCATCGGAAGCAACTGTAGTAATTTCCATTCTAGCGGCAAAGCACTTCTAATCCTGAACGATAGATATCTGGGGCGAGAATGGCAACATGGGCCGAAAGTGTAGCAGTGGAGTTGACGGCTCCTGTGCTTGAATCAGTTGGGCCACTCCCTTGTGCTCTGTAAGGGATCTGCTGACTGGGCGATCACAGAAGACAGTTTGCCTCTGCCGGATATTCTCGATGAATCCAGCTTCTTTGATTGGTTTAGGTGTTGGTTCTTGCGCAAGCAACCTCTACCGTAGCATGTGCTTTCTGCGTACCTACATCCCTACTAATATAGGTTAGGCAGGCAGGTACTCTGCCCAGGCAGGTACGACGCGACATTTGGCCCGCCCTAGACATCGGTCACAAAAAAAAGGGTTAAAACAGGGTTCCAGAATGGAAGAGCCAGCATGGTCACCCTTGATCCCATCTCGTGTCTTACACAGTCTCGCTCGACTTGCACAGAGAGAGAGAGAGAGAGAGAGAGAGAGAGAGAGAGAGAGAGAGAGAGAGAGAGAGAGAGAGAGA
>JMQE01001851.1:0-10637 GCA_000731825.1 Hypocrella siamensis | reverse complement strand
TTTTGACGCCCAGGGCAACTGCGGGAAATGCCTGATTTTTTTTTTTTTTTTTTTTTGCGGTTCCTTCTTTCCTTGATGCGAGAGAAAGAGAGATTGCAGAGTTCAGAGCAGCAGGGCTGCACTTCCCTCTTGTGCTTTACGGGTCGCTGGACGGCAAGACGAACGCGGCGTTTGCATCGACGTAGGCAGGTTGCTTCGTCATACATGCAGCGTTTGTCAAAACAGATGGCCCTGGATACCCGATTGCATAGAACAGTCAGATGGCAGGTGCCAAGTGGCTTGCGCCAGGTGACAGCTGGGTTTCTAAGAGGATTCAGCATTCGTTCGAGGCGCTCTTTTGACGATTTATTTGTTCCGTTTGACTGCATTCCCGCATTCCCGTACTCCAGTATTTTCCTGCATTCTCGTATTCCCGTATTCCTGTCTTGTACCCAGTCATCATGGCATCCATCCCCAACGACCGAATCGCCCGGCTCTTCCGTGTTCTCTGTTGTTTCAAAGGGCTTCCTCCTAATAGTTCGCGGCGTACTGAGGCGGATGAAACTTTAATACAACTCATGCTATCAGCGGCAGACCTCGTAAGTCCCAAGGCGATTGAGGAGAAAGTCGGGCATTGAAAGCCTGTTGAAGCAAAATTTGACTCACACACGGAAAAAGGATCAAGTGGATGATTTTATCACGCCTCCTAGGCCCTTGATGCAAGTGTTTGGTCGTTTGCGCTTATATCAAGAGGAAGCCTTTTTGCTCCATTTGAGAAGACTAGCAGACCACACGTGGTCTGGCGGCATCAGTACCCTGTTCGTCTATGGGCAGTCCAACGATGACATAACGGAAACGATGGCCATCGTCCGATCAATGTCAAGCCATTATCTCGCGGAGAGTGCAACGGCAAGCGGTGTGGCAGAACGCCTAACACTGGAGCTTTCCATAGTGGAGCTCGAGGGAGATACTATCTACGGTTCGTGAAACACGTTTGTCATGAGAGCATGAGTGCCAAGCTGACTTTGACGGCGACAGAGTTACTCCCGTACAGGCATGAGATTTTCATTTCTGAAGACGACTCAGGCAGAGTGAACATACAAGGAACACTCCAACCTGAGGTGATGACGTCGAACCAGTTCCTCGAGGCATGCCTAACAG
Organism: Hypocrella siamensis; assembly: GCA_000731825.1. Classification (NCBI taxonomy): domain Eukaryota; kingdom Fungi; phylum Ascomycota; class Sordariomycetes; order Hypocreales; family Clavicipitaceae; genus Hypocrella; species Hypocrella siamensis. The sequence continues at coordinate 9,497 of JMQE01001851.1, read as the reverse complement.
CCGATGAGACCCGGAACAGAATGAATGTTCTTTTGTATCGAACCCGGGTGACGGATAAGGAGAGCGGCGCGCAATTGGGCGTCCATCATATCGTTGAACTTTGTGGGCCAGGACCAGAATCCGAAGACTCATTCGGAGCTCGTCGTCGCGCCCTCTCGGCTTTGGTAGATTGCATGCGCGTCAAGCTTGACGCGGATCTGCACAGCGACACGGTGCCTGCCAGGAGCCGTCTGCCAGTGCCCTATCAAACAAGCACATTGACACATATTCTCAAGGATGCATTCGATTCTGTTGGGTCCCAGGAATCCAACATACTCTTCATACCATGTGTGGACCCAACACCGCCTGTTGCCATGGAGGATTCTATACTGACTTTGAGCTATACCTGTCAACTGATGATGAAGCCTTCGCCAAGAGATGTCGCTCTAGAGGGCGCTGTTATGACGAATGGGCACGGATGATGAGATCTATCACGATGAGCCATGATGCGGGGTCGTGCGGGTTTTAAAAAACGTACTGTCTTGTCTGTCTGTACTTACTCACTACTGTGGGTAGGTAGGAGGTAGTTTTAATGATTAAACCAGCTACCTCGTTCTTGATTTGCCGCCAGACCTTTTGTCATATTCCCAGGTTGCCTGGTGACGACAGGTGACGACAGGCGTCGACAGGCGTCGGCCGGTGACGGCAGACGGCAGTTGTCAATGCCCACCATGCAGCCAATCACAGGCGCGTACACCCACTATATGCATTCGGTAATGGATTTTTGACTTTGCCCTTGTAAACCAGCTGCCGATTGGCATCCAACCTCTTTTCTTGCCCTTGTGCCCCCTCTTTTAAATAAAAGAAGGGGAAATTGGAAAAAAAAAAAAAAAAGGAAGGGGATCAGGAAAAGATAGATCAAAAGAAAGAGATTTCCCCCCATGTCATCGCCAGCATGATCACCTTTGGTCGGCGGAGGATTCTCACCTCGCTCCTCGCCCTCTTCGTCGTGCTCACCGTCTGGCGAGCCCTCGAGCTCACGGCGTCGAGCACGGCGCCCACCAAGCCACCCTTGACGGCATTCTCCGAGTACGAGCACAAGTACGAGCCCGAGACGGACTACTTCTGGCGCACCATCAAGCACAACTTCCCCGTCGCGTCGTTCCGGCCCCTGCCCTCGGCCGCCGCGTCGTCAGAACCCTTGCCGCACGTGCAGGCCAAGTCGTTCCCGGCCGAGAGCGCCGCCGACAGGGAGACGAGGCTCACGCGCCAGCGGGACATCAAGGATTCGTTCCTCAAGTCATGGAAGGCCTACAAGGACCACGCCTGGCTCCACGACGAGGTCACGCCCGTGTCGGGCGCCTCCAAGGACACCTTTGGCGGCTGGGGCGCGACCTTGATTGACTCGCTCGACACGCTGTGGATCATGGGGCTCCGGGACGAGTTTGACGAGGCCGTCTCCGAGGTGGCCGAAAAGGCCGCCTTCGTCTCGACGCGGGACAAGGAGATCAACGTGTTTGAGACGACGATCCGCTTCCTCGGCGGCCTGCTTTCGGCCTACGACCTGAGCGGCGACAAGAGACTGCTGGCCAAGGCGCACAACGTCGGCGACATGATCTACAAGGCCTTTGACACGCCCAACCACCTGCCCGTCACGCGATGGAACCTGCACGAGGCGGCGCGCGGCCACAAGCAGCGGGCGTCGGGCAACACGCTGCTGGCCGAGATTGGCTCCCTCAGCATGGAGCTCACCCGGCTGAGCCTCGTCACCCGGGACCCCAAGTACTACGACGCCGTGCAGCGCATCAGCGAGAGCCTGGCCGAGACGCAGGGCAAGAGCAAGATCCCCGGCCTGTGGCCCGTCGTCGTCGACGCCGACAAGGAGCAGTTTGACTCGGGCAACACGTACACGCTCGGCGGCATGGCCGACAGCACCTACGAGTACCTGCCCAAGATGATGGCGCTGCTGGGCCAGGGATCCGGCCTGTACGCCGACATGTACAACCAGAGCATGGCCGCCGCCGCCGACTACCTCTTCTTCCGGCCCATGACGCCCTCGTCCGAAGACATCTTGTTCCCGGGCTTCGTCGACATGGTGCCCGACGACGCGGCCCGACGAAAGGTGACGCGCCCCGCCGCCGGCCACCTGACCTGCTTCACCGGCGGCATGCTCGGCCTGGGTGGCCGTCTGACCCAGAACCCGGAGCACATGTCGTACGCCCAGAAGCTCACCGACGGGTGCATATGGGCGTACAAGTCGTTCCGCACCGGCGTCATGCCCGAGACATTTTACCTGACGCCCTGTCGCACCCCGTCCTCGCTCTCTTCTTCCTCCTCCTCCTCCTCCAACAACAACCGCACCTTCAAGCAGAACCATCAAGGCTGCGAATGGGACCCAGACGAATGGCACAGCCACGTCCTCAAGGCGCACAGCTCCGCCGGCAGTAGAGATGCGCCCGCCATAATCGAGCACGAAGGCCTCCCCGCTTCCTTCACCCTCATCCAAGACAGACGGTACATTCTCCGCCCCGAAGCCATCGAGAGCATCTTCATCATGTACCGCATCACCGGCGACGCCAAGTGGCAAGACAGGGCGTGGGAAATGTGGCGCGCCATCGACAACCTAACGTCGACCAAGCTGGCCAACAGCGCCGTCTGGGACGTGAGTCCCCGCGTGGGCTCGCAAATCTCCATGATGGACTCGATGGAGAGCTTCTGGCTCGGAGAGACGCTAAAGTACTTCTATCTCATCTTTTCAGAGCCTGACCTGCTCAGTCTAGACGAGTGGGTGTTTAACACTGAGGCTCATCCGTTCAAGAGGCTGTAGTACGTGGACGTGTGCAGCCCGTTCTCAAACCTTGGTTGCTATGACTAGGGGCTTTGTTCTTTTTTTTTTTTTCAAAGCTTAATTTTTCTTTTCTTTTCTTCTTACCTTCTTTTCTTCTTATTTTCGTTTCTTTAGGGTTTCAAAATAGGGGCTTTTGAGACAACGTGAGCCTTATCTTTTTGTTCTTCTATTCTACCGAAAGAGCTAGGTTGTTGTGGGGAGGGGGGCGCCAAGGATTCAGCGACTTTTTTTTTTTTTTTTCAATTCTTTCAACTTTTACTTCGCGGAATGCGTCCATAGGTAGTTTCATGAATTACAAGAATGTAATTGCTATCTCAAAAAAAAAACCTGACCACAAATTTCACAAACGGGCTCACGTAGTCTCTCTTCTTCTGTCTTTTTTTTTTCATCAAAGGCTTTTTTTTTTTTTTGCAACGAGTATGCTTTGCCACTCTCTCCAATATACGAACGCCCATGATTTGAACAAAGGTCTAGTTTCACCTTGGAAGCTATGTGCTTTGTTTCTTCATTACAGACTGTACGTATGTCTAGACTACATGATTCTAGCATCTTGTTTACATGTTTGCGCTGTTCTGGCCCGTCAAGACGCCGTCGCTGTCGGTGTCCTTGTCCTTGCCTTGGCCCTGGCCCTTGTTTCGCTTCTTCTTGACCTTTTTGATGGCGGCGCCGGTGAGGGCCTGCCTGTTCAGCAGCTCAACCACGTCCTTCTTGCGCGTCCTCCGGTCGCCAAACATGATGACCAGGCCCGCCGTCAGGTTGCAGCAGATGCTGACGCAGAGAATGACGGTGGTGAGGGCGAATGGGCGGTGGTGGTAGTCGATGCCCCATGTGCACGCGCCGAGCGAAATTTGCAGGCACGAGTGGAAGTCGAGCAGGATGATGATGGCCATGAGGTAGCCGAGGGGAAAGGCGTGGTGCGTAAATGTCTCTTGCGGCTTGTAAAACGAGTGCGACTTGGCCAGCTTCTTTTGGTGGTGCTCCAGCGACCTGCGCTGCTTGGGCGTCAGCGGGTCCAGTTCGAGAGAAATGCTGCTCGCCGACGACGACTTGGCGTCCTCGACGTCAACGCAGAGAGGGTCGACGCCTTCATCGGCGGCTGCGGCTGGGGTCAAAGTGCTGCTGTTGCCCACGACGATGGCCGGGATGCGGGGAGCGTCGCCCGCCGTCACCAGCGCTTCCGACGGCGAGGCGTTGGTCGTGTCCCTCTGTTTCTCGGTCGCGGCCGCGGCGTTTGGCGGATTGCGCGCGTCGAGCTTCTCCGCACCGGCGGTGGCCAGGGCCGCCTTCCTGCGCGCCTTGGCAATGATGTTGGAGTAGCGCACGATGAAAAAGGTGTGGTATGAGTCAACGGCGCGGAAGGGGGCCAGCCCGTCGCCCATGATGGCAAAGAGCGCCACGAGCACGCTGTCAATGATGTGGATAGCATACACCTGCTGCGTCCCGACGTGGATCCATCCAATCAGGAACAGCACCCATGCAAGCCCGAAGAGCGTGATGAGGGTGGCGTAGAGCGTGACGAAAAACCCCAGCGGCCGTCGCACGTACTGCCCAAATCCCTTCATCTGCCGCTTGAACCTCGATCGTCTCGAGTGCATCATGTGTCGGACGTGGTCGTCGAGCTCCCACTTCTCTGCGGCTGTCCAGCCCTCGAGCGTCTCGCCGTGGGGAAGCGCGGCGAAGTGTGATTCAGATATTCGGGACGTGATGGTGGTTGAGCGTCTGATGCGCGAGGTGAGGGCTAGATGGTCTCCCTCCGGGGGTGGTGCCTCTGTCTCTGTCTCTGCCTCTGTTTCCGCTCCCTCCTCTTCCTCTGCTTCTTCCACGATTCTCCCATCGTCTTCTTCTCGAATAGTGGGCTCCTCGGGCGCCGGCGGAGGAGGATGGTCTCTTGCAAAATGCTCTGGCTGTGACAAGACGTAAGTCGGCCGCCGGTTGATCAAGCCTCCCAGATCTGGCACGAATAGCGAATTTTGAACGTTGGTCAAGGTCGACAGAGTCTGGACCTCGGGATCTGTCAAGGGATTATTAGATCATCAGTTGGCAAGGGGGCAAGGGGGATCTCTTGCGAATTGGAGGGACCACAAAAAAAGAGAGAGAGAGGCACAGAGAGGCACAGAGAGGCACAGAGAGGGAAAGAGAGGGAAAGAGAGGGAAAGGCAGCTTACCAATAATGTCGAGCCAATCCACCAATTCTTCATTGTATTCATCCTCGTGTCTGGCGTCAGCCGCATCCTGTGTCTGCGGAAGAGCGAGAGCCGATCGCCGTCTCAGCGTAGGGCGGAGCATTCGGCCAACAAAACTCCGCCGCCGCGAGGTTGGTCTTGAACCGTCTCCATCCTCGCCCAGGCCTGACTCGCCGGCCGCGCTATGGCTCCTCTCACGAGTGGTTTCGGTAGCTGCGTCTGGAGAAGTGGGCAAAAGGCTGCCATCGTTGGCCAGCCCCAACTCGGCCATAGTCGGCCGGGCGCCCTCTTCCGTCAATCGCGGCAGGGAAACCTGGTGTTGAGCGCGGCGTGCAGCGTTCCTAGCCCTCCCGGACGCAGTATCTCCCGACAAGACGGCGGGAGGCACCGAGCTGGGCAGGGAAGAGCTCCTGGGCCGGCCATCTCGCGACGACGACGACGGCTGGTCACGTCTCGCCGCGTGGCGCTGTGCATCGTCCTGACTGCTCGGGCTTGGCCGGGGAGAGGAGAAGGCTGAGCTCCGCCTAACGCGGATGCTGGGCTGTCGGTCTGGCGGTGCGTCGGTGTCGGGCGTGGCCGCACTCGACGGCCTGCTCAGCGAGGTGATGGAATATCGGGAGAGGCGGGAAAGGGCCACGCTCGACGTCTCGGCATGTTCGTCGGCACCAGAGTCGTCGACTGCCCAACTGGGACGGCGATGTTGGCGTGTCGGTGTTGGTCTCAGCGGTGTGGCAGGCGGCCTGGCCCCTGCATTGAAGGATGCGGTGGCATGCAGCTGTGAATCGGACCGTGGTTGCTGCTGCTGCTGCTGACGTGAGGAGGAGGACGACGACGACGACGGCTGTTGCTGCTGCGGCTGCTGCTGCTGTTGCTGACGATTTGGATCCATGAGGGAAAGGGGGGGAGCGATAGGGGTAAAATTCGAGACGCAAAATTGCACAGCGCGTGCAATGATGCCAGTCGACTTGAAGCCGTCTCGACGGGACCAACGAAAAGAGTAAAAAAAAAAAAGAAACAAATGCCAAGTCAGAACAGCCAAGATGCAACGCCCGACAAAAGTTTGACTAATGCCAGTTCAATGTGCCGGCCATCACCGTGCAAAAAGGCGGGTTCAAAATGCAATGCATCACATATCCATCAGGATCCACAAGGTCCTATCGAATGCGCTGAAGCATGCACTACCATCGAACTCGCTCGCCGTGCAACTCCGGTCTTTGTCGGCACTTGGGGCCAAGTTGGGGGGTCAACCAGCAAAGCACCCAGCACGCACCAGTGCCGAAAAGAGTGTGGATCCCCCTTGCGGTAGAGCCGCCCAGTTGCCACCTTTCTCTGTGCGGCCCTTTTGGACCCAGCCATGGAAAGGAAACGATGAAACGTGAATGCTGAACACGAGCGGGGCGGGAAGAGAGAAAAAAAAGACCCATTGAACAAAAGAAAAAAAGGCATATATGAACAGTGCAAAAGACCACACAAAGCGCAGGAAATCGATCCAATGCGTCGCTGTTCATCACGGCCAAGAAACAACCCTGTTGACAGACCCTCTCACGCGAGAAGTAGTATCTAAACACGCTTCTGCCAAGGTCTGTCTCTAGGCACCTGGTGCCAAGCCGGGACCCTCGGATGGTCGCACTGGGGTGCATGACAGTCCCGTTTATCCCCACCTGCTGATTGGCCCATGATTGGTAATAAGCTTGAACTTGACATTGCACCATCAGTCGCGTTCTTCTTCGCGCGAAGAAGAAATAAAATGATGAAAAACAAATTCATGCCATGCATCAAGGCCATCGAGACCTCACAGAGCAATGGGGAGCGCTGTAAAATCGAAAGGCGGCGGCTGCTGGGAAGAACACGTACGACAGAAACGCATTTTGCCGGTCAAATTGATTCCAATCAGCTTCCCGATGGGAAAAAGGTTTCGTCTATAGAACTAGTGCGTAGTCTGATACTGTACTCTGATATCCGCCGCCACATTTGCCGCCACATTTTATTCTCCGTAATCTAAGTGCCGCACATGCTTCCAAAAAAAATTAAGGAGAAGAACCTGTCTCGCGGTAATCCAGCTTTGCATCCGAGACACGCACATGAGGTGCGATTATATAATCTTTGAATTCAATTTTTTTTTATCATCAGAAAAGAAGAGAATACTGCTTGCTATTAGGTATCATTTGCGCTCGGCATTCGCGACTGCCGCTTCCAGCGCTTCCTGTAAATCAAAATGGAAATAAGGCCTGTTCAGTCCGTGAATCGCCACCAATCGTGCGCTCCCCGGATCACGTGGAACGTCATGGTCGGAGAATCGGGAAATTTCCGAACCGGTTTTTTCCACATCATATTCCCTGACAGACCTGTCAATCCTGCCGCTTTTTTCGGCGGCAGTAGCGGCCTTGGCAGCACTGTCAGATCCCCCAAGGTCGGCAATGCTGAAGATGGTCTTCCAATGCCCGGCGCCCTCGCCAGGTGCAGGTCTGGGCGTTCGGTATCCAAAGCCGGCGGCGGCGAGGGCGCGCTTTGTCCACCTGTTTTCGATGTGGGCAAAATGCCAGTCCACCGTGTTGGGCGCCGCCCAGCGATCCAGCTGATTTCGAACGTCAATCAGATTCTGGGCAGCCGTGACATCAATGTTGTTGACGGACGAAAAATCCAGGATGATGGCTTTCAAAAGCGGTCTGGTATCCTCCACGTCGTCCTTTTGATGGCGAGGCGTAGGGTCGTTCCAAGCTCGGTCCTGTCAATCGCGAAATGATTAGTGCGGGGCTTCAAAAGGTCAATTGGGTGAGCGTGACGACTTACTCCGACTCTCCCCAGTCGGCTCGGGTCAGTTCGTCTCGTCTCCTTGAAGATCGCCTCCGTGAGATGGTTTAGATATCGCGTGGCATTGGGGTAGTTGAAACCTTCAGCAAAGCGGTATATGAAGATTCCGGGATAAGGACTGTGTACCGCAACTCGAGGGTTCGATCCGTCTTCGTGGTCAAGAGGCAAAAATCCGGTCCGCAACGACTCCTCCGCCTCTTCGGCGAGGGCTCCATCACCTCCTTGAATTGTACCGTCAACTTGGTTGGCCCGGGCGGTGCGGATTCGTGCCACGCCAAGCCTTCGTCCCTTGCTGAGAAAAAGTCGCCAGACTACGACGGCAAATGATACTGAGATGGTGACGTATATACCGTCTTCAATGCTGCTGAAGACGGTCGTGAGCACACCGGCAAGGAAGATGGGCACTTCCAGCGGCGCTACGCGCCAAAACTGAAAGATGACTGGCAGCGGCGTCACGACGTCGCCAACGGCGTGGATAATGACGGCAGCCAGAGCCGAGTTGGGAATGTAGTAGAAAACGGCCGGTAGCGCATAAAGCGCCAGCAACACAACGATGGCGGTAATGACACCAGCCAAGGGTGTGCGGACACCGGCCTTGGATTTGATGGCGGTTCGGGAAAAAGATCCGGTGGCGGGATAAGCAGCAAGGAAAGGAGCGAGCAGGTTGGTCACGCCAATCGCGACGAGTTCCTGCGATGGATCGATGACATAGTTGTTGATGCGCCCAAAGGACTTGGAAATGGCAATGTGCTCAATCAGCATGACAATGACGGCGGCAGGAAGTTTGGATGCGAATGCCTTGATGATGGTGATGGTGACTTCCGGGGCGCCTGCGTGCTGAAAGCCCCGAGGCACGTCCTGGATGATGCTGAAGCTGGGCTTCTTCTTGTGGTGGAGGTTCGTGCCCGCGCTGATGGCCGTGTACAGCAGGATAACGAAGACAGTGCGGAGCGTAGAGATGAAAAAGTACGTTTTGGCTCTGTGGGGCTGCTTCTTGGACATGAAAGAGCAGACACCACGGATCAGGTACAGCATCAGTAAAGAAGTCAGGCCAAGAGCGGCGTCAAGCTGGGTGGTTCCCAGCTGCTTTAGGGAGTCGATGATGACGAGGTACGGGGCTTGCCGAGTGTCGACGCCTTTGAGACCCATCAACTTGGGAACCTGCCCAGAGATGATGTTGATGGCAGAACCAGTCATGAAGGAGCAAATGGCCGGCAGCGAGATAAACTCGACAATCCAGCCCAGTCTTGCCAGGCCGAGAAATATGATGATGGCTCCGGTGATGATGGCAAGGGCCGATGCAATGACATGGCCCTGGACATTGGGGAGCTGGGCCTTGGCGTGAAGGACGACTTCCCCGGTGACCTGAGACATGACGGCGACGGGCTGTTGGGCGATTAGATCATGTTTGAATTCTTGTAGACCATTCCCACTTACTCCGATTGTGATGTCCTTGGACGTGGCAAAAAACCAGTATATCAAGACGCCCATGAAAGACGTATACAGGCCATATTCCACGGGAAGCTGCGCCAATTGCGCGTACGCCATGCTCTGGGGGACCACAACAGCACCGACCGTGATACCTGTGCAAAGACGGGGGGTGTCAGGACACAAATTTCCTTAGATGCCGAGGACCAGGTAGGCTTTTGAAAAAAAAAAAAAAAAAAAAAAAAAAA
>JMQE01001850.1:0-10649 GCA_000731825.1 Hypocrella siamensis | reverse complement strand
GGGGGGCAGCGAGGCTCGATAAAGACAGACAAACGAGCAAGATTAGAAGTCTTCAAGGGCAGAAAATTCAACAATAAATAACAAACAGGGAGAGGCTGCATTCTGCGTGCGTATGTCTCGGGATAAAAGCACCCAGTATTAAAGCATTAAGCTGCTCTGTGTCACCATGACACGGCCATTTTTTTCCCCCTTCTACTTGACCTCAGAGCCCCGACAAAGATGAAGCAAACCGTGGTTTGCACCTGCCAAGCGACCAGCCACAAATGGCGAACCAAACCATGCAGATAACGAGAGACCCATGCCGACAAGATCGGCCGGCTCTGATTCAGGCGGTGCAGCTACAGTCGAAGAAAATACCAGGGGAAATAGACGGTCACTGATGGATCCAGTCGTTTGAATGATTTGATGGCGACATGAAACTGCATTTTTTCTTTCTATTGGCTTTCTACATGTGTAGGCGCCTCCCTAGGTATCTAACCTATTGTGTCTTGCCAAGCCACCGTCTTGGCCGCTCCTGCCCGTATTGGAAATGGAGCCGGGCCGCGACGTGTCCCTGGCGTGGCGCGGTCATTGATGACGAGAATGGGCTGGAAGACATTAAAAATGCGCATTACACAGAGCAGAGCTTGTCTTGTAGGAACTTTGGAGGTGAGCGGCCGGAAGCGTTGGTCATTCATAAGTCGTGTGGTTCTCTAAATAACGTAGAGTATAATTTACATTACGGGCGGTAACTAACGGCATTTCGCAGACGGAATCTCCCTGGCACGAGTTCATAAGTCTGTTTCCTGAGCAGACGAGACGGATGGCGGGCCAGGAAACCATCATCCATGCGTTCTCCTATAACTGGCATGCGTCTGTTCGCGCTCCGTTGGTCGAATCCCATGCGCGCTCAGCAGATCCAATAGGACGAGGACGAGGAACTCGTCATTTGTCGTTGGTCATTGGACTCAGGCCGAGGCTCCTTGCCAAATGACTTGGCTGAAAGGAAGCCCGCAACTGGTCCTGCTCCCTTCCAGTACCAGCCCAGGGAGGCGGCCTTCTTCCCCGCCAATCGCAAAACCGCTTCGCTGCCTGGCCTCTCATTGTGCATAGCATCGTGTGCAACCAGACTCCACAGTGTGCACAATCACCGGCCTGGCATTTGACGTGTTCTTTCAAACATAGGCTCGTCTTTCCGAGCGATCAAGTGTTTCTCTTTTTCCATAACATGGCCCCACTCGAATGTACGTTTCTCGTCCGGGCTCGGCGCGAAGAAGGGAGGGTGGACGGGCTGGGTTCTTGCCATGTCCCCCTTTTTTTTTCTTGTTTGGCCTCGCATTTCCTCGTCGGCTATGCGTGGCAGTTATCCCAGAATCGCTTCCTTGCCGCCACGGCATCTCGATTGCCCACGAACCGATGCTGGAAAAAGTTGAATACGGCAAACTCGTCTCTGGTCATAATGTACGAGTCGGGTTGCTCCTGGACGCTGTTCCAGATCTGGGTCAGGGCGGTCTCCAGGATCTTGCTTACAGTCGGGTCGGAGGCTCCGTCGGGGCTCTCGCGAGCAATCTCGAGGGCCTGGGCAACGGCGGCGTCTTGCGTCTTGCCGGGTGTCGGCGGGGTGCCGTTCATGGCCGGGATCACGACGGGGGTGTCTTCGCGGTGAGGCATGGAGGGATAGCGGACAAAGTATGGCTGGTAGTGCGGGTGGTTCTGGTGTTGTTGCTGTTGCTGTTGCTGATGCTGGTGATGATGTTGATACTGATGCTGATGCTGTTGGGGATGAGGAAGAAGATGAGGTGGGAGAGGATGAGGCTGATAGGGGTGGATGTACGGCGAGACCACAGACAACATGGTATGGAACGGCGAGGTCGAGCCGGAAGACGAGCGACTCATGTATGTTTAAAGGGGGTATTGCTCTATATCAGCGCTTCTGGTTTGCTATGCGTTTGCTTTAATGCACTGATATAGCAAACGACCCCGTCCTGGTGGGGACCTCAAAACTCGGTCGAAAAAAGAAAAGAATGGCTGGAGCAGGGGTAGGTGTTCGATGGATAGCAAGGATGTCCGGCTCTAGGCGCGTGTGTGTGCGTGTGTGTGTGCTTATGTATGTGCGTATGTGTGTGCGTGTGGTTGGCTGATGAGGTTGGGGTGAAAGCGAGCTACTGCTGTAGAGCGACGATCGATCTGACGCCAGTTGGAAATTCGCCCTCTTTCACTCCTCCTGAGGGGGCTGATGGACAGTGGACAGAGAGTGAGTGATGGAACTCGGGTGGACGGGCGAAAAAAGAGGAGGGGGGGGAGCGTATCACGTTGATATTGCCCGTGGAACACGAAATGATTTCGATGCAAACAAAGAAGAAAAGTCTTTCGCTATAGATGAGAAACGCTCCGATTCATTTGTTCAAGTGGAATCAAGTGGAAAGAAGTAGCTTATGCCAGGACAAGTGGATGAAACCAGGGAGCGAGCCCCGGGCCTTTATAGATGCATCGTGAGATGTGTGTGCCTCGTGATGGGCGAGGTACTGCACCCAAATTCGGGAGGCACAAATCAAACAAGGAAAAGAAGCGACAGGGCCAGAAGCAATGGCAAAGTTTAAGGTTTGCTTGTTGGAAAAGCCTGGGCCTCTCCGAGCTGAAGGCCGAGCAGCCAAAAAGAAAGAGTCGTCGTCACCGCCACAGGCCGGGAAGGAAAGAGACGTGCTGTCCATTGTTGCGAGCGAACCCCCCCCCCCAAAAAAAGAAGGGTGTGGGGCGTGGTTCGAGACAAACGATGTGGATCGCCTGCCACGCTAACTCGCTCTGTTCTGGCAAGACACCGAGCACAACACTGCAAAAACACACGCACACGCACACACACACGGGATGCCGGGATGGGCTAATACCGGGCGTCATGACAGCCTTTACTTTTCCGTATGCGAGAAGTACCTGCCAGAAAGGAAATTCTTACATGTGTAAATCTCAGATACGTACAGATGAGTAGACAATGCACTGCTCTGTAAGTCGCTTTGCAGCACGAGTTGACCCTGGACTACGCATATCGATCGTGGCCAAATCAGATGAAGCCCCCCCGCCCCGTCCCCTTCCCCCCAAAAGAACGGCCCCGTCGCGTAACCAAGCCTACCTCATGGCGGGCGCGCGGAGTGATCCATCGGGGACCACGGGCTTTGGGGGAAGAAGAGGGAGGAAAAAAAAGGTTATTGTACACTGCCCCCTTCACCGACAGGTCACGGAGGGCCTTGCGCCTTGCAAGCAGACCGGACAAATGTTTAACAAAAACAGAGTTTGCACGCTATGGCGGAACTGGAACTGTTTACCGAGCCCGACGGCAGCGTTGCGCCGAATACAGAGCCCAGCTGGGTGGTGTTGGGCGAAGGGGGCAAAGAGGGAAGGCAAAAAAAAAAGGATTTCTAATCATCACTCTCCTCTGTGTCGAAACAACATGTTGGACGGGGATGCATGTCTTTGTCCACGAGCACGCAGGTTTGGCGAACGAGAATACTAGTCCGACCAAAAAATGTTGTCTGGTACCACGATGAATTGGCGTGGGAGCGAGACCCGGCGAATGCCAAAAAAAAAAGGAGGCTAGCCAATCGCGGAGCTGCTCGCGTCTCAGTCCGGCGCTGCAATTTGGGGCCACGTTTTTAAACCTTGGGGCGTGTGGTGACAGTCGCCTACCAAAGTACGCCGTGTCTCTTTTGTACTCCTCTCACACGCCTCCCCGGAATGGCAGCTTCCCCAATCCTGGTACGACGGTACTGCTTTGCCCGTGAGGAAATGTCTGCTTCGGCGAGATCATCATCAGCCCTTTTTTTGTGCTTGCATTCATGATACTCTACGATGCGGACAAGCAGCACGACGACGAGCAAAGTAGCCAACCTCGGCGCCTTGATCGACGAGACCAAACAATGTGTGCGTGATGGCAGCTCTTGGGTGCGCATCTTGACTAGCCATGGCGCTTGTCTTTTTGCTTCGTTTCGTTTCGTTTCGAATCTTTTAGTAATATCTGAGCACTAAACAACCAACACGGTAAAAGCCGATTATTTCTTCTGCCTTCAGCGGACGACGTCATCGCGCACCTCCACTACGGAGAAGCCATCGTCAGTTGTCGATGCTGGCAGAATAAAGACCAAACAAAAAACACGTACCGCAGCCTTGGCCCGATGGACTCCAGACACTTGACGTCGATGACTTTCTTCTGTTTTCTCTTTGCCACTACGCGTAAGCGCCAAGACGCATTTCAAATTCATCAGAGGCAAAGGGAAAGAAAAATGGCAATTCAGTTTTCTCGGGATGCTTGACCTCCGAGCGACAGTGTTGGCTGTATCCGAAACTTCCCTCCGGACAACAAGACGAAAAGAAGCGAAGTGGTATGCCGGCTTCCCTTCTTACCTCGGCGGGCCCGGACAGACTCTTGTTTTGGGGTGTCACTCCTGCCTGATGACGACTTGCTGCGAGCCGTTGGTTTTCCCATCTCTCTATTTTCCCCCCCTCTTTCCTTCTTTCTCTCCCCCGGAATCCGATATATCTAGGTGCGCGCGTTCGTACGCACAACAAGGGACAAAAACTCAAGATCTGGATCTGACCAATCTTGTGGTCCCCTTGGGGCTCCGGTCGCCGATCACCGCAAACTCTAATTGTGTCTTTAGGTTGCCTTTATCCGCAGTTCGCGACCGACACCCATCACTAGCCCACATACCCGCGGGATGATGGCCTTTAGGAGCGGGACTCGTTTTCATTACCCCCTTTGTCCACGAGGGGCCCTCTCGCCCCCCAAACCGAATGGACACTTTGTTGCTCTAACGCTTCTCGTCTTGGCCTCGCCGCGGAGGAAGGAAAAAGAAAGCGCAGCTAAGGATCGCTCGCTTTACCAACATTGCTCTTCTGACCAAGCCACCCGGCGAGGGACGAGGCGCGCCCGGACTTGGGGACTACGTCGCAAAGAGAAAGTAGCGTCACAAAAAAAAAGGGATACAGGCACGAGGAAAACAAAGAGACACCAATATAGGAAAGAAACGGTCAAGAACATGAAGGACTCATGCACTATGAGAAGAATCGGGAGGAGGGAACCGTTCACATGGGTCAGGAACGTATGCAACACGGGGTCGGAAAACCTCTACCGACTGGCCGGGATCATCGATGCCTCCCCATCGCCAGAAAAAAAGCTGTTTGAGGTGAATGGGCTTGCGTTCAGAGGGTCTGGGCCTCGCATCGTCAGCGCCGCCGCATGTGAAAGGAGGAAAAAACACAAGCGGCAAATTCGTGGCTGATTGGTGGTGTTTGTCGAGTGGCACATGGGCTTTGAGTTTGCCACACTAGCCCTCGCGCCGCTCAAGCCCGAGTGTACGTATCTCAATGTGTATGCGCGTGCAGAGCTGCGAAGCCACAGCTACAGCACTGTACCTACATGTGGCGACGGGCCGTGTCTGGAAATGCAAGGCGATCGCTGCGTCCCCAAGGCCTCATCATCATCATGTCCACCTTGATAAAACTTTAATCCCACCTGGCTTGCGCATGGACCCACGACACTGGGCACGCTTTTGGATTGCGACGGATAGCTATTTTTAGGGTTCACTGCTTTCTCGTCTGATGTGAGAGCTCAATTCAAGACATGACAGCTATGAATCTGAAACGGAGAGTGGTAATGCCCGCTTCATTGCCATGTCCTTTGGACCAACTACAAACCTACCTAGGTAGCGCTCTGTCCTTGCCTTTGTTTATACATAACTTGACATATTTCCTCGGCAAGCTGGCAGACAGCGTCCCGGCCGCGCCTCGCACGTACACTGGGGGGGGGGGGGGGGGGGGGCATCGTCAACCCGAATGGATGAGCTTGTCAACGAGAACCACGCTTGCCAAGGTTCCATCCCCAGGACCTCATCATCTGGACGAACCTGGGAGTGACGGCAGCAGTCAGGGGCACTCGTAGAAAAATGAAACTCTTATGAATAGCATAGGCAAGCGCCAATTGCGTTCCCAGACCTGCCGCATCATGCCGTTAGCCACATTCAATGTGCTGCTGCTTCACTGATTCCCCTTGTTTGATACGTACTCGCTTCCTCTGCATGCTGCTCCTGCGCCTTCTTCACACCCCAGCCGGCCATTTCGACCTTGTCGCTGATGCCATTCTCTCCCGTTGCGTCGGTTTCGGCCTCTTTGACCGACTGCCAGTATTCGCGCCATTTTTGTCGCACCGATTCGGGGATGAACTGCTTGACGCTCGATACAACGTAATGCTCCGCCGCGCCTATTTCACATGAACCATGAGCGGTCTTGGCTTCCAACAATTCCTCCCCATCCTCTCACTGCAGCCAGGCGGCAACACATGGGCTCGACGTACCAATGGTCTCAACCCCGAGAAACCTCACCAGTAGAAAGCAAAAGGGGAAATCGAGCACGCTCAGGGCGAGATAGACGCCGACGGCCGACCAGCCATACTCTTTGGAGAGTCTCTTGAGCTTTTGGCGGAGAGTAAGCTTTTCCTGCGGCCCGATTTGCGTCGTATTACGCCTCCATGCCGAGGAGCGAAAGCCTCGTTGCTGCATTCGCGCAAACATCGAGCCGGCCCGATTCCCACACCGCCAATCTCGTAGCTTGCTCAGCAGACCGACTGTCGCGTGATGATCTTGCGCCATCTTGATATTCGCAAACGTCCCCTGAGTCGTCTTTCCGCTGAACATCCATCTACGGAGCCCGATCCATGCCTGACGAGACGCGGACTGCGTCGGGCTCCCTCGTAGCAGCGGACTGCCCAGCCCCAACGCTGCTCGAGGCATGTGGGGATGAAGCGCAGCACTCGAGGCCCTCACTTTCGGAGCGACGTGATGAACTGCTCGAGGAACGGGTGCAGAGGCAGAGGTGGGATCGGGATGATCGGGGTGCCAGGTGATGACAGCAGGTCTAGACGTCGGACGAAACTCGCGCAGATTCCCAACCGGTAGCCGGGGGAACGAGAGAAGCAAGCGAGCCTTGTCGTGGCTGCTGCCTTGTTTCGGGCAGCTCTTTATTATTTGTTGTCCGAGTTCCAAGCGATGGGAGGAAAAAAAAAGAGAAATAAACTCCGGTAGTCAGGGTTCGTACCCACTAAATGCGAGTTTCGGCTGGCGCCAGACCCGAGCTGTCATTGACGCCAGGGCCGGACCAATCATGTGTCGAGCTCGGGGCTGACGGACTTTGAAAGTTGCTGAACTTGGCAACACTGGAGGCATTTGACTGTGATGTTTGGAGTAATTGGCCGTCCTTGTCTCGGTTTGCTGACACGAAGAAATGGAAGTCTTATCCTGGCAGCACGTTGAAAATGGGGCTAAGACTGTCTGGCGTGACTGTTTCTACGACAGAGTGAAAGACTCAGAGAAGTGTGACAGGGCTGGGTTCGTGATGCTGTCGTGTGAAAAAGAAGGGCATCAATTACCTGCGCGAATCAAAGTCTGGGTTGGTTTCTCAAAGACGCCAAATTCCCATATTCTCAAATCACTTCTGCGATAACGGACAATCGAACTTGATGAGCAAGTCCTGCTTTATCAGAAAGTTCGAAAGCAGTTGGCGGTCGCGCGGGTGGCCCAAGACAGCTGCCAGACACCTGGCAAACAAACGGAAGCCAGCTGCACGTTGAGTTTCCGATGTCGCTGCTTGCCACGTGTTTGCCTGAAACTCATCCATAAGATCATCCATCATTCGACCCGGTAACATGATCCAAGTTCATCTCCTTCAATCGACCGACACCGCTTACATCTTGTCTGCACCCGACCGCCGCACGCAAACAACCAGCAACCTGCACCAACCTTTACGCATGTCTCGCTTCTTTGATATGAACGTCGCTCTTGCCGTGTTTTTCTTCTTCAGCCACGCGCGTGATGCAACGGGGAGCTAGTCCGACCACTATGGGCCACGGTGAACAGCCTCTTCTCCTACTCTCCGGCTCGTGATTCACCAACACTCGCCTTGCCCTATCGAGGCCTCGACGTCTCTGCCTGATACCCGTGAAGAACACAGCACGTTTTGCGTTACTTGCCCACTCGCTTTGTCTGGTTTTTTTCTTCTGGAGACTTTTCTTTCTTTCACATCTTACTTCTTGTGTCGCTCGTTTTTCTTTTTTTTTTTTGAATTCCAGCCTTTTCTTTAGAACGGCGGTGGGAGAGGGTATTTCCCCCCCCCCCTCCAGTCCGCGTCGACATGTCTTCGGCACAGGTTGTTTGTAGCCGGAAACGAAGCTTGCTGCGAACATTTGGCTCTCGCCGTCGACGCAAGGATTTTGCAGTCTCGGCGTCGATTCAGACACAAGGTCCGTGTGTCATGAGTCCCGGATTCAAAGAAGAAATTTGCTGAATCAACGGCAGTAAATTTCCCTGTGGTGTCGCCGGCGCAGCCGATTCACAAGCTGAATGAAGCAAACAAACGAGAAAAGTGGTCACAACATGCCGACGACGTTGAACAAAATCGAGCCATTGCTGCATATAAAGACGGAGAGATCCAACATGACTCCACGGAAGCCGTACGGCTCCAAGCCTCGACAGTTGGAAAGCAGCCTTCAACCCAGCCCGTTGACCGTCCGGGAGACGCGGAGAGCCCGCCAATCTCCCCCTTCTCGAAGCATCCGGTCGGACTACTTCATCCGCAATCGGCAGAGACGAGCCATCAAAAGTCTGCTCTTGAGAGGAGCTCGCTCAGCTTTACCCGGATTAGAGAGGTCCATCATCGTTCCAGTCGTCGGTATACCATCAGTTCCATACAGCTCAGCGAAACGGCTGAACTCTTGCATCTCCTCGACACGTCAACGATGGACTCCATGACCTCGACAGATCAAAAAGGAACTCGGGGGCAATCACGAGCTTCAGTGGAGACTCATGGTGTCCTGACGGCGGAGGAGACATGGCCGTTGGGGTTGCCGGCCGGTTGCCCCCGAAGGGCTAACGATGAAGAGGTCAACGGCAAGATACGTGAGATGCTGGCGGCCACCGATGCCCTCAAGCCTCCCGGGCTGACGAGCGCCAAAGCTGGTTCACGGAAGCTCCCCCGCGTGGCACAATCCAAGGTACTCACCAAGATGTCGGATGCCTTGGTTCGCATCAAGAGCTTCTCATTCAGCCCAGAGTTTCCCTCAGTCAGGTCCAGAAATGTGCAAGCAGAAGGTGCACAAAGATCAACACTGACGAGGTCGTTGAGTCAAATCGATAGATCTCATGCGTCGGTCAATTCACTGGAACTACGGCTGAACGAGGGCATGAATCTGAACAGGAACAAGGTTCAAAAGATGGTTGGAACCCCGGCTCCTCACGAGCCAATCCGGTTCAGCGAGCACTCTTTACCCATCATCTCGGTCAGTGAGCCTGGGACCCTCAACGAGTCTCTGAATGATGCGTTGCGAAGAACATCAAGACAATCAGCTGCGGACGCGGGCGCAGGCACGGCGACACGTGTGCAGCCCGAGGTCTGCTCTCCGAATCCCTTCGCCACGGAGCACGACTTTGAGTGCAACCTCGATCGAGGCATTTTGAGCATGCCACCGGCAGCTTCTTCAACGCCACGCATTCAGAACAACCGAGGCTCAGGTGCGACACTTGAAGAGTGCTCGATGGAAGATTGGAGCGATTCGAGCTGTGGTCAGATCAATCTCGCTAGGGTCGTCGAGCTTGGCAAGCAAAGGGCCGGTTATCCTGTCCGTCGAGTCGAATTTGGAATCTCTGGCCAAGAAGAGCGTCTTGGGAAGCCGCGTACACAAGCCGGGAAGACGTCCCACGGCAACGCAGGTGGAGATGCAGCTGCGAAGAAACACCCGTCGCCTAGCAAGAGACAACTGGAAGAGCTGGGGCGGGCGCTGCAGCGCTACAAACTTCCTGAGGGATTGTGCGTAGACGACGATACGGATGAACTTGCCGAAGGCAGCCCAACACTCTCAGATGCGAAGCTACAAAAAGAGACCGAGAGATCTAGGCGTGCCGGGGCGAGCCAACAACAATTGGCTTGTGCTTCCAACTCATCGCTGCCAAGTTCAGGACAGCTCGGGCAGATTTAGCAGAGGCCGCGGTCCCGAATGCGGCTGGGTGCGGGGTGCAAAGCCGAAGGGACCTTCTTGGAAGAGCCAGATGAGCTCCTGTACTGATATAAGATATTCTTCTTTTGTTCTCTTTTTCACATATTTTCCTTTTCTTTCCTACGTAACTTGTATGCATGTGGGGCTGAATGGGCTAGGAATTGTGCAAATACACGCGAGGGAGCACAATGTTCAAGGATGAGTGTTGCAGATTGACGACAGAAAGATTGAAAATTTCACAGCCACTTCATCGCAACATGCATGTTGATGCATCTGGTCTGACGAGGAGCATGCCATTTGCACGAGCTTCAAGACTGGGTATGATGTATTGCGGCGTACTCAACTTGCGCGTGACGTCTGGACATGGCTCTTTGAATGCATCCCCCAACAAAAGAGGAGAAAGAAACAGCGAAAAAAAAAGCTAAAAAAAAAGCTAAAAAAAAGCAAATGTCTCAAAAGATCGCTCAAGACTTTAGAAATCATTTTTATCCAAAGCCTCTCTTAGTATACATGAGCTCTATGAGAGCCACGGCCATCGGTCCCGTGCATGCGGCGTGTGCCCGCAGCCTTGTGGTCGGTTAGATGGTTTCTTTGACAAGATTTGACTTCCGAGGAAGGGAGAAGGGAAAGGAGGGGGGGG
>JMQE01001849.1:0-10693 GCA_000731825.1 Hypocrella siamensis | reverse complement strand
GAGTGGGGAGGAAGAAAGAAAGAAAGAAAGAAAGAAAGAAAAAAAAAAAAGAAAAAAAAAAGAGCCGGAGGGGCTGGATGGTATGCGTGACTTTATTTGTACCTGGAGGCGCGGATTCTGCTACGGTGCGACCTGGTGGCCTCACTCTGTCCAACAACAAACACCATGCCAGCCACCAGCCTGCTCCGCCCAATATACCGGCACTCCAAACCAATTTTGCACCCCTCTCCACGACGAATTTGACTATCCGTGGCTGAATGCAGCGATTTGGTACTGGACGCCTCAACGCCTGAATGTCTGCCTGTCTGCCTGATCGCCTACCTACCTACCCAAGGTAGCTAGGGAGCTCGCCAGGTGGGTAGCCATCCAACCCAGTATTCTTCCAGCCCGGAGCTGACGCAGCGCGTCTGCCTGGCCCGTGATGCGAGACATGGCACGATGGGGGGACTCGTCAGCACCTTTATGCCAAGCCAAGGCGGCCGTTTCCGTTGCGTTGGTCTCGTGGGAGGGAGATAGACATGGCACGTGCAGAAGTAGGAAAAACCGACACTGAGCGCACGAGTCGACGAAAATAACAATAGAATTTTTCATCAGGTCAACTTAGGCTGCAGTGCATCATCATTCTACCCAGTGACTTCTCTCGGAGCCTCCTCTCTCCGACTCTGTACACGACTCTTTCATCCGGGGCAGCCTCACGAACCAGACGAAGTATGATAACCGCGGTGCGCGTCGACCGCTGCTCCGACACCCTGTTGAAAAATCAGCGACTCGTCGGGACTGCCCAACTCAGCGTCGGCCCGTAAGGCGTCGGCCCGTGATGCTGTGAGGCTTTCGCGTATGCCCACGAGGCCTTGCAACAGCGTGTACACTGGCAAGCGTGTCAACATGAAGTCGTCAGGCAGCCGTGCCAAGCCGGAGCAAAACCTACTGATGGAAGCAAGAAGCACGAATCCGGTGCAGTAGATCGAAACAGCCTGTTTGGATCCAGCTTGTGTTTCGTCCATCCAGGAGAAGGGGAACTCGCCAGTCACAGACTTTCCAACGGCGCCCCAGCCAAGATACAGAGCAGACAGGCCCATGAGGCCAAGAATGTGGATTTCAATGGCCTGTTTAGTAGTCAGCCGCCTTTCTTTGCTTTGATAGATGATCACTCATACACTCGGTCGCTTGATGCTATTGAAGAACAGCGTTTCAATCACCTGAAGCACCGAGTTGATTCCATGAAGGTGGATCAAAACAAATGCCTTGAACCAGTCTTTGCCTGACGGCTCGTAGACTAAATCATGTGTCAGCCAGATTCGACAACGATCATCGTGGTAGAGAAGAAGCTGCCATACATGAAGCGTCTGGGATCGCCATTGTGGACGTTATGTTCGCGGCGGCCTCAATCGTGTCTGCCAGTAAGGACCCATTCATCACCGCATCGGCACCGGCATCGTGTTGGCGCGTAATGAACCAGTAGATGACAGAGTTCATAAAACAGAATACAGTAGCGGCACTGGAGAACAGGCTGAAAACGAATTGTTTCTTCCGGCTGCCCATGTCTTCGGGCAGTGACATGAAATTGACAATCAGACGCCGAGTGCCGCCTTCAACGGCATCTGGATCGGGAAAGTAAAGGTGTGTAAACGTCCAGGACTGCAGAAATTTCAGCTTCTACAGCGTCTCTCGGCATGTGAGCGAGACTCACAAATGTAATCAAATGGTACAAGAAGACCAGTACGGATGATATGATGGAAAAGTCAAAGACGCTGCTCATACCGCCGGCTTTTGACTCATCCACGGCCTTGTAGTAAGCCGTCATGGCTCCAGTGACGACGATGTATCCAAGCACCAAGCCACGCAGGCCGACCAAGACATTTTGAGGGATGCATGCCCACGGCGAATGGCTTGTTCGAAGAAAAATGGGCTTGTATCATAACAGAAGTTAGTCAAAGGCATTTGCAGACAGACGCAGAAGTTACTTGCATGGTCCTGGATGACGACCGAGGCGGGCGAACGAGCCTCTTGAAGAAGAGGAGTGGTGTCTTGAAAGCGAGGAGTGGTGTCTTGGAAGCGAGGAGTGGTGGACGACATGACGATATCTTGCTAGGGCCTAGGAGAACAAAGGGATCGAACTTGACTGTATCTTTCTTGGACTTTGAAGCCTGTCTGCGGAAGCCGGTCAATAAGTCAATTGAGGGACAAATGGGACCATGGCGTAGTGATGGCTGAAACGAAGTGATAGCAATTTGAAGGGGAAAAACAGTAGAATTCAAGAATGAGAAGAAAATCCGTCAATTTTGTTTTGGAGAAGCAGCCGCGGAAGCTGGGAAAGCGGCCATCCTGTTGCGAATAAAGAAATGCGGGAAAGAGCTCAGGGTGATTTTCATGTTTGGAGGCAACCGCCAGTCCACCCCAGCTCGCTCCAGTGTCCATCCTTATTCTTCAAAGTCGTGAACCCAGCAACTCTCACGGTGTGGGTGGGAATGACAAGAAAAAAGATCGAGTGAGCCATTAATGCAATCATTTATGAGCCGATACAGGTAATCTACTTGGGATCGGAGTTCGTTACAGCGCGACTCTGTACCTCGTCATCATCGCGTCAAGCCTTCTTGCTGCTTTGGGCGCCTTCCTCCTTCATTCCTTCGCAGCCAGTCAGCCGACCAGCCAGTTCCTCGGTCTTGCCAAAGCCCTTGGCGGAAGCGTCTCTCTTCTCTCCGGCCTCGCGCATGGCCGACAGCCCGGCTGCCTTGTCCTGTTCGCCAGACGACTTCCACGGTTCAGATCCAGTGACATTGCCGACGGCAGTCTGCACGACATGTCAGTTTGCGGAGCGAATGCTAACGAGCCGCATGTCATGGCCGGCGTGGAGTGAATGGAGAAACGATGCGCTCGTACCTCGGCGACGCCTTTGGCATATTGGGCGTGGCCCTGGATGAGACCGGGTTGCTGGGTGGATTCTGACATGCCCGGAATGAGAGGTAATGAATCTCAGTTGATTTTCCTTTCTGGGTTGCGAAAACGTTTGGATCTGTGAAAAAAGGTAGGATGCTGAAAGATCGAGTGACACGTCAAAGAGATGGAAACAAAATCAAGGCGCAACAATCGTTTCTTTACAGCTCGCGAATACAATGTATACTTATGCTTCCCGCACCTCCACTTCCCGGGAATCAATGTCGTCAACTCTAACTCTCTCCCCCGCTCCCTCACAGCCAGTGTCACCGTGTGCCAGCGGCTTCGGGCCATGTGGCTTGCATTCTGGTGAACCGTTGCAGCCGATGAAATAAGTGGGGCGCCTCTGGGGCCACATGTCCAAACTCCCAATGCCAGCAGCCTTAATTTTGGCGAGAGGAAAAAGGGACTTTTTTGCATCCCAAGAAGCAGCGACGAAGCTGCGCGAGGCCAGCACTCGTTCCTGCTGCATCAACCCATCTCTCGGTCGCTCGGATACTACCGTCCAGCTCCTGCCCACCATGCTCTCCAGCCTTCAGAATCCCCGGCAAGCTGCCGCACAGCTCATGAACTTTGCGCTGATCCTGTCTTCCGCCTTCATGGTATGAACCGCTCCTTCATGGCTGCTGTGGGAAGCTGGTGCAATCCACGCGCCTTGTCAGGACAGGAATCAATGCTCATGCGCATGTCCGCAGATGTGGAAGGGTCTCTCCATCGCTACCGACTCGCCCTCACCGATCGTCGTCGTTCTCTCGGGCTCCATGGAACCTGCTTTCCAGCGAGGCGATCTACTTCTATTGTGGAACCGAAACTTGTGGCAAGAGACAGCCGTCGGAGAGGTCGTTGTCTACAATGTCAAGGGCAAGGACATACCGATTGTTCATCGAGTGGTTCGGAAATTTGGGACGGGGTAAGTAGCCCGTCGCCCGCGAGGGGGGGGAGATCGAGGCCCGGGCAGAGCCACGAGCCCTTTCCTCTGAGAATTGCGAGATTTTCTGACGAGCTGTGTGGTAAAGTGACGAGGCCAAGCTCCTGACCAAGGGCGACAACAACAACGCCGACGACACCGACTTATACGCAAGGGGTCAGGATTACTTGGAGCGCCGCGACATTATTGGCAGTGTGGTGGGATACTTTCCTTTCGTGGGTTATGTCACAATCCTGTTATCAGAACATCCGTGGCTGAAGACGGTCATGTTGGGTATCATGGGTTTACTGGTGATGATACAGAGGGAGTGAGGGAAAAAAAAAAGGATGCTTGTAGTTTAGCCCGGTATTCACGGATGTGGGCTGTCGTTGAAAAGAAGGCAGGCTAGAAAAATTGTCAGTGCCCACTTAGCACAGTGGAATGCAGTCAACATAGACGACAGAAGGCCAAGCGGCGAGGCCATCTGCGAAGTGTTCTACATGATGAGCTCGAGGGTCTGGGTATTGGACGAGCTTCGAGTGACGAATGCCACGACAGGACACGCAAGATCATCAATCGTGCCCTCGGCTTTCCCATGCAGATGACTTGTCGCCTCACAAGGGACGCAAGTCGTGCCACGTAAGACTGTTTGCGATACGCCTCGGTTCCACTCAAGAGCGGAGATTAGTACGAATGTCCGCGACGGACTCCGCTACTCCCTAGCCTTAGCTGCAACTACCTCGTAGGTAGGTATGTAGGTAGGTAACTTCCTAGATTGGATCGGGATTGGATCGGGATAGCAGCGCTGAAATCTCCCCGTGAACGAACACGGAGTTTGTAGTTGTGTCTGAATTCGCCGTTTCGACTACACCAGTTGCAGACACCATTGGGGGCGGGTTCGGCACTTTTGGATCGACGCCCCCATCTCTTGTTCTCGCGGGTTTTTGCCCTTGGCGAGATGTGTCTCTGGACACATGCCTGTCATTGGTCAATGCCATTTCTTCAAGCAACAAATTTCACAGCAATGATCGCAGCCAACGAGACTTTTGCTCCTCGAGACGAGCTCCTTCGAGCTTGGCCCCGGGAAAGCGAACAATGGCTTGAGCGACCTCAAGGTCCTGCTGACGGCAGATCCAGATTCCTGAAACACCGTTGATTGGTGGCCGGCCAGGTCCTTGTGATGGGGTCTGCATTTCGAATCCCGTACATGAAGTAGCTGGGCGGAGATGTCTGGAAACGTGGGATGACGTCTATCTTGACGATTTCTGTTCAAGATTGCCGCCCCGTCGGGATTTCCGCTTCGATCAATTCGCTCACTGCCACGGGTGAGACACTTGGATGTCGGATGCTTTTCCTCTTGGCTTTCTTCTTTTGGGCTTTGCGACGCTACCGGACGCGGAAGTGGATGCTAGAGGAGATGTGAATGCGACTATCCCGGCGAAACAAGACGGTGCAACGATACGGGTGCTGTCCTTATTACTGCACCCTCTCCAGGTTCCCATGTTATGAGCTTTTCATGCCCCCCTCCTTCTTGCTCTGCCCCCCCTCCTCTCTTTGACCCTACACCTTTTATACCGCTCGCCTCAGTCCTGTCCTGGACATTGTTGGTCAAATCATTCTCCTTCGTCCTCGTCCTGCGTAGTGCAACAAAGACATGTCTTCATCCAGCAGTCAGACAAGGCGCCTCGTGCTGGCCATGGCTGGCCTTGCTCTGGTTGCCGTCCTTTTCAGCAAGATCCGACAGTTTCTGAGCCGTCGTCGGTTCGCTCGCCTGCACGGATGTAAGCCGGTCATGAATACACCGGTCAAGATGCCCATCCTGGGCCTCGATATGATGCGCAGTCAACTGCGCGCATTCAAGAACCACACATTGCTCGAGGAGAGCTACCAACGCTTCCAAGAGTACGGCAACACATTCCGGATCCAGATACTCGGCCGTAACGTGATTGCCACCATCGAGCCAGAGAATGTCAAGACGGTCCTGGCGCTCAAGTTTGACGACTTTTCCGTAGGCCACCGCCTCGAGACTTTTGGACCTCTTCTCGGCGCAGGAATCTTCGACACCGACGGCAAGCACTGGGCCACTTCGCGGGCTCTCATCCGGCCCAACTTTACTCGCGACCAGGTCGCCGATCTGGCGGCCTTGGAGAGTCTGATTCCCGACCTATTCTCTCGCATTCCTCGTGACGGCAAGACGACAGTCGACCTGCAGGACATATTTTTCCGCTACACCATCGACTCTGCCACTGATTTCCTGTTTGGTCAGGCTGTCGGGAGCCTTCAGGAGGATTCCAATGCCGGCGACATGACCTTTGCCGAGGCCTTTTCGCGCGCCCAGGAGGCAATCAGGACGCACAGCACCCTCGGCATCCTCGGTTGCCTCTACCGAGACCGTAAAGCCGAACAGGCCAACAAGTTCTGCCGAGACTTCGCTGGCGACATCGTCGACCGGGCTTTAGCGGCTGTCCAGAGTCAACAAGAAGGAAAAGGGGACAAGTACGTCTTCGCGCACGAGTTGGCTCGACGCACATCCGACAAGAAGCGAATTCTCGATGAGCTCATGAACGTCCTGCTCGCCGGGCGCGACACCACCGCTAGCGTGCTGAGCAACATGTTCTTCATGCTGGCAAAGAATCCGTCCATGTGGGCCAAAATCCGACAAGAGGTGGCCCAATTAGAAGGTCGGTTGCCCACGTACGGGGAACTGAAGAACCTCAGGTACATCAGATGCTGCATCAACGAATGTAAGAGATGAAGCGAACCCCTTTGGTCTTTGACCGCGCGAGTTGTTGCCATGTCTGGCCAGTGCTGACCCCGGGCTTTGCCGTCTTCTTGCACAGCACTGCGTCTTCATCCTGTCGCTCCTATAAACGATCGCGCAGCGATCCGCGACACCATCCTGCCAGTCGGCGGTGGACCTGACGGCAAATCACCCGTCTTTGTCCCCAAAGGCACCCATGTCGCTTACAATGTGTACACAATGCACAGGCGGAAAGATTTTTACGGGCCCGACTCAGAAGATTTCCGACCCGAGCGCTGGGAGAGCGGCAAACTGCAGCCACGCTGGGAGTATCTGCCCTTCAACGGCGGGCCGCGCATTTGCATCGGTCAACAGTATGCTCTCACGGAGCTTGCCTACGTCACGATTCGCATCGCCCAAGAGTACTCGACCTTGGAGAGCCGAGACCCGGGTCCGTGGGAGGAACATTTGACCTTGACGCTGTCGTCTCGCAACGGAACTCGGGTTTGCCTCACGCCTGTGTCAAAATGAGACAAAAATGGCGCGAGGTGGTGGAAACAAGAAAAACAATTTGAACTTTATTGTACCGATGAGATACATTAGAATATGGGCATATAGCAGTCTGGCCACATCTGAGCCTTTCCCGGGCGCTATTGGATCAACTCATGAGTAGCAAAACAGTAATACACTACCCCATTCCTCAAGAAGTTGCTGAATGCGTGCGAAGCGGGTAGGCAACTCAGAATGTGACGAGCGATTTTTTTTTAAAGAGGAGTAATAAATGTGTTTGATTGTGAAAAAGCTAAAACCAAGGAGACTGTGAAAAAGCTCAAACCAAGGAGACCAAGTTCAAAAAGGTATAGGTCACTTTTCTTTTGACTTTTATTTTGTCAATCTTGTCCTATTTCATCTTCCTGTCGTTCCTAAGCGAGAATTGAAGCTGCAATGAGTGGGTCCCAGGCAATGCCTACCGACCTATCTAAGGTAGTCTCTATTTGTGGAGAGCCCCACACCGGAATCGCCTGTGAGACACCTTAGCGGCAAAGGCCAACCAGCCGTCTCATTGTTTCCGGCGTCACGTCTCAGACACTCAAGGTACCAATCACTTGAGCCCACGTACTTTGACGCAAGCTTGGGCGCGACCAGCTAGGCTAGGGACCTACCAGGCAGGTAGTCGGCTCTAGACAACTCCCCAATCCCAGCTTCATGTCGCTGCCAATGCTGCGCTCGTCACGCAAGACTCGACACGGCTCGTCCGAGTCGCTCCCGGAGCTCTCGGGCAATGCCTGCGTGCGCTGGCCAGCCGCCCTCGAAAGTCAACATCCAGATCAGATCCACCAGGTTGGTCAGTCTGATCAGCCTGGACCTGAGAAGCGTCTGGAAGACCTGCATGTCATCCTCATCGTCTAGCTCCCACGTTCCGATGCTCAGCCTGTCCCTGTCCCTGTCCCTGACCGTGTCGTCGGGACCGGCATGGGCATGCGTCGAGTCGTCCCAGCCGCTCTGCGTTGCCGCCGGGTGTATGCCCTGGGCCATGTCCAGCGGACGCTTGGCCAGGATGGTCTCCAGGCTGGTCGTCAGACGTTCGCACATGGCAATGACGAGCATCATGAAGTCGGAGCGCGAGCAGCATTCCTGGCACTTGCAGAGGTCTTCGCAGCGCGCCAGCGCCACCTTTTGGTCCTGCAGCATCTGCTCTGCCGAGGTCGAGGCGTCTCCGGGCCCCAGGAGCAGGTGAACCCCGATGAACTCGTACGTGTTCATGGCCAGCTCGTAGCCGTGGCACCAGTCACCCTCTCGTCCTGGTGCCGGTGCTGCTCCTCGTATCGCCAGAGCTTGCATGTGCGACGGGGGCGAGGCGGGCTTCCTGTTGGTCCCTTGCGGGTCTGGGACGCTGACATGGTCCGGCGAGTCGCCGTCGAAAGGAAGGTTGTCAAACATGACCAAGTCCGGATCGGAGGCATCATCGGTATCATCGGCATCGGCCACTTCTTGGCCGTGTCCTGCGTTTGCGGTGGCTGCTGCGTTGATGGTTTCGAGCGCTATGGACCTCGGACAACTCTCTTCGCGCTCATTTGCGGCGGTTGACAGATCCAGGTAGTCTCTGAGAAACTCGCTGTCCAGGGAACTCGGAGACACCTCGGCCGCCGACGACAAGGGAGAGTCGGGCAAAGACACCAAGTCTTGCTCGGATGGCGGTGGAGCCTCGGCACACCCACCGTTGCTGCTGTTGGTCTCGACGTCCCGGTCCGGGCGGCTTTCCGAGCCTCGGCACTCGAAGCGCTTGACCAAACAGAGTGCGGTGGATTTCACCTGTCATCACCGACGGGAGTGAGCTCAAATTGTGCCTAGAGCCAACATGGCGAGACCGGACCGGACAGCGTCCAGCGTCCAAGGGGGGCGGGGAATCCCATCGGAGCGCAACCGATAGGACGGTGGTGTCGAATTTTTACCTTTTTTCCCCTGCACTGTGTACAATCCTCTCCCACGTGCTGCGTCTGCTGCGTCATCATGTCTTGAGAAAAAGGTGGTTTAATCTCCCTGACTATGTAAGCCTCGCCAGACCAGCTGCAATGATACATGATGCTGCTGACTGGACATGACTCGGTAAAGCAAAGGTGTAATCAGCTTCATGGGGGGCCAACTTAAGGACCAAAAATTGTTGTCGCACAACGAGCGTCTGAAAGGCCCGCAACAAAGGGAAAAAAAAAAAGGGACAAGACAAGAAGGGCTTTATTACGAAAAAAAAAAAAAAGGTCTTACCGGACGCTGTCACAAGAAGGGAGAAATTTTACGGCAGGCAGCACATACACATCTGGCGCAGAAGAAGAACTTGTCGTGAGAAAGAAAGGTAGTTCTCTGGATTGTTTTTCAAGGAATTTTTTTCCCTTTGCAGCAAACATGTCTATAGTCTTGCTTTCGCAAAAATGAGGCTACGCATGGCGGCGTAATCGGCTGTTGCAGGCAAACATCCCATCCATTAGGCCCGCATTTCCAGCAAACACCAGAGTTGCATGTCTCTGCATATGGCGTCGGTCAGATTGGTTCAAAGCAGTCCACGTTTCCGCAAATCACTCAGAGAGGCCGAAGAGTATCGCTCTCCAAGACCTTGTTTGCTTTACGGCTGAAGAATCCCCCCCCGCCGCCGCACGAGAAGCTGGTTCGTCATATCCGAGAGATGACGGCATCTTGGCCCCCATTGCGGCAGGCCGTCAGCATGCTCTTTATCGCTGCCTATGTCGACAGAGGAAAAGAGGGAAGAGGAATGAGGACCTTGGAGCTGGGCTGGTCTCGGGATCTGCGCAAAAAGTTGCCCTGTTGACTCCATCCGGGGAGGGGGACGCCTTGCAGATGATGCCCTTGTTTCCGTCTCTTGTGGCGCACACCCACCCACACGCGCGGGATACGGACGGGCAGTGCCGCTCCCGATCTTGGGCTCATCCCAACGAACCGGGAATGCACACACGAGACTTGCTCGATGTCGATACGACTGAAGCGTTGAACAAGTTGCCCGAAGAAGGACGTGATGATGACGAAGTGAAAGTGACGTCGGTCCTGGCCAATCCCTAGTGAGATCCAGGCAACGTGGCCGATATGTGACGGACGCGGATTCAAAAGAGTCAACGTGTTTGCTTATGCCTTGGAAGAAGCGTGGCTTGTCATCGTCTCGCAATGGGTTATGTAGGAAAAATCACCTGCTGCCGTACATGGCTCAATTGTCACTGGGCAAGACGGGACGAGAAGAATGCAGTCGACCCGACGGACGCGATTACTGAAACACTCACTCTTCACGGGCATATCAAGAAGAAAACTGTAACCATTCATTCGAGATGCCCGCGTGGGAAAATGGTGAGTCGAGCTCTGCAAAGGTCGTCCAGATTCGCTCGCACTGTGTCTACGCCAGCCTCGGCTCGAGGTGATGAAACCTCCGCACTGCATGCATGTGGCCATGTAGATGCAGATTGCAGATGCAGCTGGCGGTTCCACAGTAGCGCCGTAGATGCGAAACTCCCCTTTTCCTTGAAGGCTCTGCTCTGCTCTTCCCCCCCTCTGCTCTCCCCCCTCCTCCTCTGACATCCACCTCCTCCGCTCTTCCGCCCCCTCTTTCCCCC
>JMQE01001848.1:0-10717 GCA_000731825.1 Hypocrella siamensis | reverse complement strand
GGGGGGGGGGGGGGGGGGGGGGGGGGGCCCAAGCGGCTTCTCGACAGGGGCGGGCCCAAAAAACCCCCAGCCAGCCCATCTTCTTCTCCCTTTCTCTCCTTCCTCGCACAATCTGTGCCCGGCTAACTGGCGATACAGCAAACGCTGTATTACTTTAATGCCACGCTCGGGACGCCACCTCAGACCGTCGAGCTTCACATCGACACAGGAAGCAGTGATTTATGGGTCAACACAGCATCCTCTCCGCTGTGCGCCTACAGGACCGACCCCTGCGCAGATAGCGGCACGTACTCGACCAACGCCTCATCGTCCTACAGCTACGTCGGCAGCTACTTCAACATATCCTACGCAGATGGCTCCGGCGCCGTGGGAGACTACGTCACCGACACCTTGAACTTTTCCGGTCAGAGTCTATCGTCGATGCAGTTTGGCGTCGGCTACCAGAGCACCACGCCCCAAAACATCCTCGGAGTGGGTTACGCGAGTAACGAGGCATCTGTCGCACGCTATGGGATGAAGCCCTATCAGAACCTACCCGCCAAAATGCAGGCGGCGGGACTCACCTCCTCCCTCTCCTACAGCTTGTGGCTCAACGACGTCGACGCAGAAACGGGCAGCATCCTGTTTGGCGGCCTCGACACGGAAAAGTTCCAGGGGACCTTGGTCAGCCTGCCCGTTCAGAAGGTCAACAATGCCTACAACGAGTTCCTCATCACCATGACGGGACTCACCATGGGCTCCAACAACTCCATCGCGAGCGACATGGCCCTCGCCGTCGTGCTGGACTCGGGTTCTTCGCTGACATATCTGCCCAACGACATGACCGCCGCCATCTACCAGCAGGTGGGCGCGCAGTACTCCCCCTCGGCCGGTGCCGCCTTTGTTCCCTGCTCGGCCCAGGACCAGCAAGACTCGAACTTGACCTTTGCCTTTAGCTCTCCCGCGTCCATCACTGTCCCGCTCAGCGAAATGATGCTCGAGGTTGATGCCTCGAGCGTGCCGCAGTCGTCGGCTGCCTTTGGCCGCAACGTCCGCGTCTGTCTGTTTGGCATCGCCCCGGCTGGCAACTCTACCAGCATCTTGGGCGACACCTTTCTGCGAAGCGCTTATGTCGTGTACGACATAAGCCACAACGAGATTGCCCTGGCCAACACGAAATACAATGCCACGGCGTCCAACGTGGTCGAGATCTCGAGCGACGCGAGCTCCATTCCGTCTGCCAGTCCTGCCAGCAACCCCGTCACGGCCACGAGCGGACTTCCGACTGGCGGCGCCGTTGGAGTCATCGGAGGGACGTCTCACTCTGCGTCGCCGCCCGCCTTGGCGCTGCCGTCTGTGGGCATGCTGCTCCTGTTGGGCCTGGTTGCCGGCGCAGCGCTCGTCGTATTTTGACGGCTGCGTGTGTGTGTGTGTGTGTGTGTGTGTGTGTGTGTGTGTGTGTGTGTTTGTTTCTTTCCCCATTGCTCTCTTCTTTTCATTTATTTTTCATTTATTTTTCTTTTCCCCGTCTCCTTAGGTGTTCCGGTGAAGAAACGGCAAGACACATGGTTGCATTTTTACCAAAGCATCGCGATGGCGTTGGGAGCGTGGAGGATTTGTTCTTAGTGACTGCATGGCGACATACTTTGGCATTAAGAGCATGAATGTCAAGACCTTGATATATGTATATTGATTGACTTGACGTGACGCTTCAAGTATTCATCCTTTCTTGAAGACGGGGAGGTTTTTTCCCCTTGAATTTCCCATTCAATATTTTGCCTCCCATCCGGAATAGCACCTGCTGAATTAATCTTGATTCATTATCAATTGTATGCTCTATGCTTCAGATCCCAGAAAATGCGCATGTGTCGTACCTCATCTTTGACGTATACTGTAACACCACACTACTTCTTCTCCTTTAATTTTTTTTTTCATTTCATTTTATTCTCCTTCTTCTTCTTCTCCTTATCCTCCTCCTTCTTATTCCTTGCCCTATTAGGATAAGAGCAAAAGACATGAGAAATGCCCAAGTTCGCGGACACATTAAACGGCGGTCAAAGGGGGTTGGGGGCGGAGGGTTGGCGTACACCACGGAGAAAAGCCATCAAGTCTGGACTAGACGTGTCCAACGGCAAGTCGCCAAGTAAATCAGATTGGCCCGAGACTGACCAGATTGAAAGTTGAGATGCAGCCAGATGATTTGGCCATACAGAGACGTGTATGAGCTGGGAATGTGCCACCATGATCGATACAAAAATACAAGACTCGTCATCATTATACAAAGGTGCCCAATCCGAACCGAGGGTTGCGCCTCTGCAACCAGTTTCCACTACAAGTACAAACCTGACGAGACTGCTGCGACAAAAAGGAATGATGCATCACACACCTTGACCCAAGCAAGGCGGGTCAACTCGATACACCATGGCGCAGCCCATGACCAAAAAAAAATTTCCCTGGATAGACGCGCCGTCCACTTCACATCCTCTTGTCCACGTTTTCATGTCCACGTTTGTGGTCAAAGAAGAGTGGCCATGCTGCTCAGGGCATATCCGTCCGCCAAGCTGTTGTCGCATCGCCACTCCATGCTTCCCAGGGGGCCGCATTTTCGTCGAGTCCAGCCATGGCGAGCAATGCCTCTGTCGTTGACGTCGCAAACATGGACGAGTCCTGCATAGATTGCATCTGCACCGATTGCCACATCGGAGACAATCGCTGCTGAAAGGCGCGCAGGTCGATGCGGTTCTCTTCGGGGGTGTTGCCGAGTCCCAGTGACGTGCTGGTTTGGGTCCCGTCCGTGAGCGATCCAGAGCCCGAATGGAAAACACGATTCGCGGGAGATGATGTCGTCGTCGAGCTGGTCCGGTCCGGCAAGACAAACGAGGATGCATCTCCGTCTCCGAGGGCATTCTGCATGTTGGTGCCGAACACAGATGCAGATGCATGGCCCGTGAAGCCAACTGCCGCCGCCGCCGCCGCCGCCGCCGCCGCCGTTCCGTCAGCCACGCCCTCGATGGGACCGTTCAGGATGCCAAAGACTGGGCTGACGCTTGGCGAGACGCCTGCGACGTTCCGTGTGGTTGCGCCAAGCACGGGCTGGAAGCAGTTGGCGCTCATGAACCGGTTTGAAGATGCCTCGCCTCCTCTTGACGCCTCCTCCGGCCACAAGCCTCCCGGGTTGACGAAATCGTCCGGCGAGATGGCGCCCTCGGGGTTGTTGAGGGGGAGTCTCCCAGGCAGCACAGACGTCTTCTTGCTGTGTTTTGAGACGGAGCTCCGCGCAATAAGGGGAACACTAAGATCGGGACTGCCGCCAAAGATGTCGCGATACCTTTCCAGGTTGGGCAGCTTCAACACTGGTGTGAGACCGTTCCGTTCGATGTCCAAGTATGCTTGCCGCAGGAGGGTGCGCGTCATTTCGTGATTGCGTCCGATGGTCTCCATGGCGTGAATGACGCGTTCCAGATTTGACTTGTCTGACAAGGTCAGACCGCCAACCGGGTCCTTTTTCGCCAGGTACACGTAGACCGTTGTGCAAGAATACAGCGATAGGGCGCTAAGAGGGCTTTTCTGCAGATAAGTAAACGATGCACATTAGCCGGGAGTCGGACGGGTCGGACAGGTGTCCGTCAACAAAAATCAAGGCATGAGGAGCGTTGCAGAGCTTTGCACACGAGCTTACAAAAGTATTTGCAGAATGTGACGCCACTTTGATCATGTTGGCTATCTCACCAGCCGCGGCCCTTAGTCGAACAAGGCTGGTCTCCATCACGGTGTTGCCCAGGTGATGAATTTCGGCCTTTTCCAAGGCGGCGTGATGCAGAATGATGACGGAGGCGTGTAGATTGAGATTGATGTGGACGGCACTGGGGTCCCGCGCAGACCCGGGTAGACGGAAACGGGGCGGGAGAAAGGCGAGCAGTTTGGAGAGTTGATTGTCCAAGGCACGATGTCTCTTCCAGAACGAGCCTCCCGCCACATCGTGGGGGTCGTCGCTGGGCTTGCAGCGGTGGACGTGCTTCAGTATAGAGCGAAAAACCTGGCAGTTGATCAGTGTGCCGGCGAAGGCACTGTAAGAGGCACCGCCGAAGACCTCGTCTAGAAAAGGAGCTTGCTCTTCCCTGCCCGCTGCGAAAGCTTCTTCAGAAGCAGGCAGTCGTGTCATGATGTCCTCCGTGTTGATCAGTGTAGGCCAGCCCGCCGTGATGCTGGCGTGGGAATCAATGGCAAAGGTGCCCCAAAAGACTCTACGTCTCTCTTCCAGCTCGTCCCAGCTCGCGTGAGGGGTAAGAGCTGGAGGCAGGTCGTCTCGGCCGCCGTCGAGCCTGTCCAAGCCCATCATCTGGCAGGCCCGGACGGCTTTGGCACAGCTCGTGGCCGCCCTCGTGTACAAGGCGCTCTTGGCCTCGAAAGCAGCACACAGACACAGAGCCTGCGCGTGGGCGACTGTGATGAAATGTTCTCCATGACCCTGCATCAATGTTCAGCATCACATTCAGATTCAAATTCAGATTCAGATTCAGATTCAGATTCAGATTCAGATTCGGGAGACCGGATACTCAAATTTTCTCGTGGGTCTTGCTTACCTTCATCTCGTCTGCTTCAATGTACTTGCGAGCTCTCGTGTAAAACACGTGGGCGAACTCATCGTACTTGGCATGATTTTTTGCCGCCAGGGCCCAGATGGCGTACTGCAGACTCATCGGTGGCTTCCTCAGAGGCCCGCCGTAGAATGAGCTGTAGTACCTGCCCGAGTGAACAATAGGGACGAAGTGATATGAGAAGAGGAAGAAGGTGTTGTGCCTTTGGGTCGAGATACGTTGGCGTCAGCATCGTCACGTAATAAGACGGCGGTCAAATGAATCCATCAAATCATCACCTACAATTCCTCCTGGACGTGGGCTGGTGGTACGGCTTCCGAATAGCCCAGCCCCATGAGCGCGCCGCCATTTCCAGAGCTGCTCTCGGGCGAGGTGGTGTCGAACTCGGAGAAGCTGAAGGTGGCGCCCGGTAGATCCTGCAGAGGATCTGGAGCTGGAGCTGGAGCTGGAGCTTGGTGCACCTTGTCCCCGACCCGGCGGTCCTCGGCGTTCTTGTTGGTGGCCTCCTGGAGATAGCTTTCGACCTGGGCTGCCGAGACCGAGGGAAGGAGTGTCAGCTCCAGTCCCAAGGATGAGTTGTTGTGCTATATGAGCCTGTGCCTGTGCATGAGCTGTGCATGAGCTTACCCAGTCTGGCCTCGATTTCCTTGACATTTCTGCGCTTAAAGGTCGGCTTCCTTCGTGACTCGGGATAAACGCAGTCGCCGCCAAGTTTATGACAGCGCGTGCATGCCGGCTTTGTCCTGTCACACTTGAGCTTCCGAGACCTGCACGTCACGCATGCCAGCGGCTCCATGCCCGAGGAACCCGAGTCCATATCGATCGGGGGTCCCATCAAAACAATCTCGGCGTCGTTGAAGAAGCAGCTACATATGTACCTACGTACGTACCGTACCGAGTACAGTAGGTAGGTTCTAGGTAGGTAGGTAGGTACAGAAGGTGCGAGACGGAGGAGGGTGGGGCCGCCTCCAACGTTGAGGCACTGAGGCTGAGGGCACAGAAGGGAGGGCAGGCAGGCAGGCAGGCAGCAAAACCGCAGAAGTCACGCAGCAACCAGGTGATTCGTGGGGCCCAGAAATCTGCTGCCAGTGATTGCGTTGCGAGGGTGTTGCGTTGCAAGAGCCTGGCGCGCGCAGGCGTCATCCCCGGTCTGCAGGGGAGTTTGGGGTTTGGGATTTGACAGTATTGGTGGTGGTCGGCGATATGACACGCACGCACACGCACGCCACAGTCACGTTCCTTCCGAGTAAAGCTTTGACTTGCACTCCGCTCTTTCCCTCAGGGCCGGTCCGGATCAGGCTATCCCCGAGGTACCGAAGAGCATTGCCGAGCCTAGCTTGTTCGGTTGAAACGAATACAGAGCTTTTTTTTTTATAAGAAAGAAAGAAGAAAGAAAATCGTCAACAACTATCGAAAGTCGCATGCATGCATGCGCTCTCAGCATTTAGCAGGAATGCAGGGGTTTTCGGAGATTCGCCTCGACCAAGACATTTTGCTGTTCGATGCATTGCCATGTGGTGTCTAGGTGCCACGCCTCAGCATCAGCGCCCTGTGCGACGTGGAACCGTACCTTCTCCGTACAGCAGCGTTCATTCTGGCTCTGGCCCAGTCCATGCTCGGAAATAGGAGCGGAGCGCGACTGAGTACGTACGCAAAAGCACAGGACCGTACTGTACGGAGTGCGTCGTTATCAGGTGACGAGATGCAGAGAAACAAACTTCTTCCGAGTGAAACAGCGTGAAATGAGATGGTTTGAACAAAAAAAATTCCCAAAGGGTAACCAACAAAGGATTGGCCAGCCCACATGACGAAACAGACGAGGCACATCCCCTATCCTGACGCCTCTTCTGGAGACGGCTGCCATCCTGAGATGGTTTCGATCGGACTTGCGCATCGCCGTCAGCTCGAAGAAAGCACGAGCACGAGCACGAGCAAGAGCAAGAGCAAGAGCAAGAGCAAGAGCAAGAGCAAGAGCAAGAGCAAGAGCAAGAGCAAGAGCAATCCTTGCATGGTTTGGTGCATGCAGACGACATTGACGTCGCCGCGGAAGGCCACTCCCTTCCGCAGACAACCAAAAAAAGAAACCCCCCCCCCTCCCCCCGGTTGTGCTAATGGGAAAATCTTCGACCTTTTCTCTTTCTTGCAGATTGCAGCAAACACGGCCGGGGAGGGGGGTCCTTTTCCGACGACGGCAAATCTCGCACACCCAGCGAAGCTCCTGTTTCCTGTCCTGCGTTTTCGCTCTCTGTCCCCGCCTTGGCACGGTCATCATCGGCCATCATCGACCAGGAGCGCCCGACAAGATATGCATAGCATAATTGATTCGCTTGCGGCATGCGCGACAACCGCGGAAATTGAACAGAGGGTTCCGGACGGGCTTCTTGGACGTCATCATCCGTCATCATCCGTCGCACTGAGTAAGACATACAGCTCCCACGCCAGTTTGTCCATATCGAACACCTACTCCCTCGTAGATTGTGACTCAATGGTCCTCAATCTTGTCGGAATCAAAGTCAGGATCACAACCGAGGTTCCATTCTGCCCCATCATGGCTAGGAAAGGAAGTGAAGAGCAAATGCTTCCTGTTCTCCCCCGGAGGCAGTCCGTTCCGACTCCGTAGGTCCCGGACGGCCCTTGCGTGCATTTGGTTATTGTTGTACGAAGAAGGTACTCAGTACTCGGTGCACGGTACTGTATGTGCTCGCCAATCCCATCGAATGCGGGGCTTTTTTCTAGATCCGACCAAGTTTCTCAAGTCTCATCTATCTCTATCTGCTTCACAAGGTATACAGACGTGAGGTAACCACAATGTCATTTGGAAGTTGCATCGCTACAGGAGAGCAGCGGGCTCCGGGTGGATTCCAATGGGACAGTCATGTCTGAATGTGCCCCTTCCAACGACCCGTCCTGGCTGCCATACCAGAGGCGTTTCCTAGATAACCTCTGCTTGACGATACTTCAAAACCAGTCACACTCAACGGCATCTACCGCGTGTCTCTTGGTATTATCCGGGAGGATCGTGCTGACATTGGGGCCCGTAGGTGTGCTGGCAGCAACTTCATATTTGCACTTTTCAAAGACTCGATGCCTTCGAGTTGGCGATGAGCATTCTCACAAGGATAATAACCCGTGTGAAGCATGCGCCGTTGCTACTTTTCGCAATGGTCAGTCCTCCAGCTTGTCCTCGGCATGCCTTCTCCAATGTCAAACAGTTTCTATGTGCTTCGCCGCCGCCACGGATCCGCCTTTCATCGCAGGAATACCACTCGGCAAGGGTCTAACCGCTACGCCTTTTTGCGCGGGAACAAATATGAGGTGGCCCGGACCCGTTACAGCCGACTTGTTGGATCGCGCCGTGAATC
The DNA here is from genome assembly GCA_000731825.1 of Hypocrella siamensis. Taxonomy (NCBI): domain Eukaryota; kingdom Fungi; phylum Ascomycota; class Sordariomycetes; order Hypocreales; family Clavicipitaceae; genus Hypocrella; species Hypocrella siamensis. Next base: position 2,778 of record JMQE01001848.1, on the reverse strand, counting down.
TCGCCTTGAAGTCCTTTCTCGGTTCGGCCTGGCTGGCCCTGATCAGCGCTAATCGTCGCGACTCTTCCCTTGTGCACGAGGGCGGGGATCGAAATGAAACCCACGCCGGGCGATGACCGACGCAGGCCACACGTGGGATCATGCCGCATGGCACAGCGCTGGCCAATGTGTCATCATTGACTGGAATCATGACTGGCTGAGCTCGGACTCAGAATCAAAAGGCAACTCTGTCATGCCTCGATGGAACAGTTTGGATGGGCCATCTGCCTTAGCCTCTGGCATAAGTGGCCAGCCGCGTGCTCGATCAGAGACTCGCGTGGGAGCCTCCCGAGATCGTGTCAGAGACCGAGGAAAGACTTTCCTCACCAGGCGTTTCTCCTGCGCCGCGCCCAGCAGTGAGAGTAGCAAGTGAAATGGGTCCGTCGTTGAGGCGGTCGACTGTTTACTTGATCTATCGCAAGCTTAGAACAGTTGCCGTGGCGTTCACATCAGTAAACATTGCGAAAGAAGCCTCTCGTCTTCATTCACATGCGCGGCTAGAGTAAGCTTAACGACGGTATCCTCGGACAAGGTTTCTTAATATGGTGCGGCGCCACTCATTTCGTTAAAATCTCGGTTCGTCTTGATTCTTCTGCGGCACAAGCCGTCGATCAGCGAGTCGGCTTTTGCGGGATGCATCTCGAATCACCATCAGCGAGATTTCTTGGCATTCCGTAATAATGAGAAACGGTGCCCAAGGCGGTGACTTCTAGACCGCGGATCGAATGCGGACTAAGAGCACCCGCCCCTCTCAAACCAAACTGGTGCGGCTTGTCTCCTTGAGATGTGTCAGGAATTGGTAATAACTTTCTCTGGCTCCCCCAACCTGTCAGTCCTTGGCAGAGACGCCGGTCCCATGAACTTGCTTTTTTTTTTTTTTCTTCAGAGCGTTTCTAAAAGTCCATCCTTGTACGTCATCCACAGTTTTTGCAAGCTTTGAGGGAGAGACGGGACACGTGGCCGCCCTGTTTCTGCTGCGCTTAGACCATGTGGCTTGGCGGTCTGGACTCGGAACCCGTCCGTTGTCGGCATTCCAAATAACATGAACTTCTTATTTTTTGAAATCTTTTTATTATAAACTTTCTTTTCCATTTTTCTTCTTCTTTTAGGCCAAAACGCTTCAGCCTCTGAACGCTACGATAAATCCGTTCCAGTGGCCGCAATCCCGTCGACAAGCTCGTTGCGGTGTAAGAGGAACGCGCTGAAAATGTGTTGGTGGGAGTGACGAGCACCACCCCCCCTTCCCTTTTTTTTTCGTGCCTGCTGGGCGCACACACCAACAACTGCACATGTACATGTGCATGAACGGCGTACAGCGTCGGAAAACCATGCGTCGATTTTTCATTAGTGATCCGTAATCAATCGTGTCAATTTCGTGGCATGGCTTTCAAAGCAGCCCAATAATCGCCATTTTTTGCGCGACCTTGAACAAGCAGGTAGGTACAATGGCTTGGTAGGTCCGGAAAAGTACAAAGGTATCAGACCTATGCAAGTCTGGTACGCAGGTACCTACCCGCTGAAGGTACATGTAGGGGGCATGTAGTTTGCCTGTCAAGATTTTGACTTTGGCTTTGGCGTTGGCGCTCGGCCGAGGCTTTGCTTGTTTCAGATCGGCTCGATTGATACTGGATCATCAACGATCATGATGATTATTATTCTGACCTACTCCGATGGGCAACATTTCCAAGCTAGCAAGACCATGATTATATGATTTCTGATGCAATGTCTCTCCTTGTTGACTTTTGCCAAGAGTCGATGCCCAACTCGCGTCCGCCCCGGCTGGACCAATGCAAGGGTGTCAATTCGTCTGGTCTGACCATCCAACGCCAATTTGATCCCAGTATGTACATGTACAAGTAGAGAGAGGTACCGCCAGGGTGGCGCTGCCGGACCAAGTCTCGGTTTGGGGGAGGACAACAGCTATGCAGCAAACCGCAACGCGCAGCGGAAGGGAAGGGGGGGTTCTTTTTCCTTTTTTTCTTTCTTTTTTCTTCTTCGTCAGCAATAATCATCCAAATCCATGGCGTGGTTGGCAAGCATGTCTCGGATGTGCAGACCGGTCAGAGCCTTGTCTTGTAGCTGCATGCGTGATTGCTGTATGGATGCTGCGTTGCGGATGCATCTTTGTCGAGCAAACACTCAAGGGCCCGGGTGCGGAGTGGCAGATCATGCAGGAAGAATGTGAGACGGGGCAAACATAATGTGATGGATCGCATTGTGATGGATCTCTGGCGCGATGACATGTTCCATCATGGCTTTGTTCTTTGAATACAGCGTTTTTGGGGGAGGGAGAAAAAAAATTCCAGCGCGCTGGGTCTCTCATGTTCATGCCCGAGATGCCTCCCAAGTCGACTCGAACACCCACGTATGAATCTGAAAAGGCAGGCAAACGTCCCCCTCCCCTCCCCCTACCGTCTTGAGGTGTCGCCGCTAGTATCATCAAGATCATAGCGGAGCCGATACCAAGGCGGAGTCGATACCAAGGCGGAGTCGATACCAAGGCGGAGTCGGTACAAAGGCGGAGCCGACAGTGCGGCATTACCTGTCTCCCTACACAGATAGCACAAGACAGAAGAGACACGTTGATGCAAGATCATTGGGACTTCAAAAAGGAAGGGAGGTGAGAAAAGTCAAGCAACACCGAGACGTATTGACGTCTCAAAGCAATGTGGCATTCGTCAAGCAGAGTCGATACAAAGAGAGGGAAAAGAAAGAAAAGGAAAAAGAAAAGGGGGGGGG
>JMQE01001847.1:0-10787 GCA_000731825.1 Hypocrella siamensis | reverse complement strand
CCCCCCAGCTTGACCCCGTCTTGGCTTGCTTGTAGAATTGCCGCGTTTTCCAACAAAGTTGCTGCTCTTCTCCACAAATGGCTACTCTTACGCAAAATCGCTACTTTTCTAGAAACTAGCCTGCCTTGTCCATAGATAAGATGAGCCCCCCCTTCGCTAACCAACACCCCCCCAGGTCGCCAAGCTATTCGCCGACTCGTCCACCATCGCCATAACATCCTTCATTTCCCCGTACCGAGCGGACCGCGACGTCGCTCGCCAGCTACACTCGGCCACCAAGAACGACAACGACGACGAGCCCATCCCCTTTGTCGAGGTCTATGTCGACGTGCCTCTCGAGGTGGCCGAGCAGCGCGACCCCAAAGGCCTGTACAAGAAGGCTCGTGCTGGCGAGATCAAGGACTTTACTGGCATTTCGGCCCCGTACGAGGAGCCGCTCGACCCGGAAATCGTCATCAAGACGCATGAGAGCTCGGTCGAGGAGTGTGTGGCTCGTATTGTGCAGTGGCTGACGGACAAGGATTACCTCGGGCATAATGGATGATTTTGACCTTTTTAAAAAGAGAAGAAAAAAAAACACAAAAACAAACCTCACGGCGTAATAAGGGGGTAAAGAGGGGGAGGGAGAGGGGGCCTCGGGCTGGCGTTGCCAATGACAGTCCGTTGGATGACACCTCGTTTTGGCTGCTCACAGTGATTGTGGCCATTTCGCCAGCTCCATTGAAGCGCTCTTGCGCCCTTGCTGGATAGAAGTTTAGACAGATGTGTAGAGTACAAGGTGCCGCTGCGACATCCATGTGATTCTTCCTTCCCCTTCTACAGACACTGAAAATTTCATGGAAATTCCAGCTCGTAATAGACATAGGCCGTGTATTCGTGGCCTTCACCTGTGCTGAGACCTGCCGCTGCCATCTCTGAGCTCATAGCTGCATCGTCCTTCTTAACCCTGCCACGCTTATCACGGCCAAACGCGTTGCCTGCCAGATATGAATAGTTGGAGTCGAGAGCGGCCTTGACCTTGGGAGCCAATTTTGGCGTTGTCTATTGGCATCGTGTGAGCGCTCCATTCTGAATAGAAAAATAATTGGGCGAAGGGAGAGGAAAAGAGGAAAAGCAACAAATCCATTCGTACAACCAAGTCGACGCAAGCAATCAAATCATGTCAACACATACCTGTATAAGAGCAGTGACATATTCGAGCGGCAGACCGTAACGCAAGACGGCCTCCACAAACACTTTGAGCGTGAGGACGTGAATCCAAATCATGACGCTTTCGCTCCAGCCAGTCCGGCCCATGCGCAAGGCTTCCCCGCACACCTTGCGCTCCTCGTTGGTGACGCGATCCAGCTCACGCTGCTCCTCCTCTTGGCCGCCTTGGACGTATTTGTACTGACGAGGTGTCCACTTCTGTTCCCGGCACTTGGCGACAAAATCGTTGCTGTATTTTTTAAACGTCGCCACACTGAAGAGTGTAAACTCGTCGTCATGGTCAACCTCGACGGATGACCGAGGAACCACCATGGGCGTCAGGGTTTCGTACGACTTGACGAATTCCTTCTTCAAGTTTGTCGGCACTGCAATCAGATGCGTTTCGATGTATTCAGAGTCTTGGACAAGCAATTCTGGGTTGACAATGGGAGTGAGGGACTTGGTAGAGAGATTGCCACTGGCAGAAGTTGAGAGCAAGTCAGCACATCAGCTCGAGCAAGGATCGGGACTCGCTTTTCGCGGGCGAAAATGGGCGACTGCCTTACGTCTGACGCCGTTGTAAAGCAGCAAGATTCGATTTGACTGTGTTGTACTGGCTAAATTTTGTTTTGACGTCATTGTCGACAGTAACCAATTCCTGGGATCAATTGGACTCAGCAATTTCTCAATCCTCCCGAAACGTTTCCACAGACACGCAGGCGCTATGAAGTACCTTTTGCAAGTTGTCAATGAGCTCGCCGAGGGATTTGTCGCTTCGATATCGGATTTTGTTCCAGGAAAAGGTCCGGAGATACTGCTCCGTTGGTTCTGCGCGAGTAAGGTTAGCCTGCCAGGCAGCGAAAAACACGGAGTGGAAGCTGATGAGGCCAAAGCATCCAGACTCACTGTCATTGACCATCTTGTAAGATGCCAGACGTTCTGGGTCGTTATTCAACACAGACTTGAGAGATTCGCCGACCTTGGTGACGACGGCCTGACATGAGGCATCGAGCTTGGCCAAGTCGTCGGCTTGTTGCACCAGCGCATCGAGGGTTCCTATCTTGAAATCTGGGATGCTGAAGGGGCTGACAGAAGCATTGTCTGAGGAGACGATAGTGCTCAGGGTCGATATGGCTTGATCTGTTTGGCTGGAGTCAAAGGCGCCGAGAGGCAGGGACGCTACGGCATAGCGGGAGGGCATCATGTCGCAGGGAGGTCGGTTGGAGCAGAAGCATGCGGGCACGCCGAACGGGACGGTATGCGGCAACAGTCGTGGCCGTCTGCCGGGTTTGAGGTTGAAGGCTGCTTCGTCCGGCTTTGGCCTTTCTTTGCGACTTGGACGTTGGAGGTGGAACATGGGACGTGGGACATGGGACGTGGGACGTGGGGCCTGCGATGGCTGTGGGTCCAGCCAAGTGGAAATACGTGCGGGAAGGCGGGAGAGGATAGGAAGGAAGGCGGGCAACAGCCCAAGTCCGACACAGACACAGACAGACACCGACAAGCTTTCCCGCTTACCTGACCTTGGCGGTTGGTTGGCTTGCAGCACTGCTGCTGCTGCTGCTGCTGCTCGCGCACGTCCGTCCTTCCCACCTGACCTTGCTTGGATTGTTGTGCGAGGCAACATCCCGGCCTCCAAAATGTCACACTGGCCACGTTCATTGCCAGCTTTCTTGTGCGTCTCATATGTCTTCTGGGCCATGTAAACTCTGCACACGCCGTGCTCCAAGAATTGGTCCCTCCGACTTCGATTCTGTGTCTGCCGTCCCTATGTCGTCTGCTCCGCGTAGGGCGCCTAACAGCAGGTGATGGCATGAAGCGATTCCCATCCCACGCCCCCCCCCCCTCCCTTCTCTCTCAAACCACCCTATCTTTAGGCAACGAAACCTTGCAGCGCAGCCATGGCACCGAGTGCCAGTAAGTCTCTGGTCCGCCCGACTGACAGCTGGGCCACACGATGAAGCTGACGCCCTCGGGGCCGTACGTAGTGGCTTCTCTGGCCCTCGCTTCACCGAACACGGCTGCCAACAATTCGCCCGTCAGCACCACAACCAGCGCCAGCACCGCCAACGGCGGCGGCGGTCGTGATCATGTCGAGCCGTCCAGCGCAGCTGGCGATCCAGCCCCTACACCAGACATGTCCGTCATGGTTTCCGACCCGCGTACTCCCAAATCCAGCGGTGAGCCCACCATCCATCTCTAGCTACATCGAGGGCCCAGCGGCACGGAGCGACATGGAGCGGCATGGCACGGTGCAGAAGGGTGCTGATGACAGCTGGTAGAATTCCCGGCGCATCGGGCGCACCAGGCGCACCAGGCGCATCATTTTGACTCCGGCTTCGGAAGCCAGCTTAATTGGAGAAGCTGCGTCCCGAGTAACCTTCAACATGTCATGGACGGTAGAAATGGTGACTTTTCCATAATGAACATGGGCATCTCCACGCCAGACTCGACTGAAGCGGCCAAAAGGACAAGCGAAGCAACAGTCGCTGCCTCCGAGGCCTTCAACAATTCTGGTTACCAGTCATTGACGAAGCGCGCAGGAAGTGCACCAAAGCCACGCCGCCGCGTCTCGGCGCGCAACGATGATGCAGCGAATGACCACCATGACCATGACACCAAACTCGCCCCCGTGGTCTTGCAACGGACGACGCCACTTACTCCTTCCGAGACAAAGGCTGAGCAAGCTCGAATCTTGACGCTTCTGAGAACCCTCAACCCCGCCGCCGTCGTCGATCAACTCTGCAGAGGCGTGGCGTTCTTTGGGGGTATACCGATGGCTCCTCCTCCCGCCGGAGAAGCTGACTTTCCAACCAGCAACGCAGGCAACGGCCCAGGCTCCTTGTTTGTCGGATGGCTCGCCGAGATTTTCCCCAGCGTTGATGCATCCTCGATTCCGGCGGCGGCGGCGGCGGCGGCGGCGGCAGATACCGCATCTGCATCGCCAAGCGTGGGCGTGGCGGGTCAGACGAAAAAAAAGAGAGGCAGGCCCAAGGGCAGCAAGAGCTCCAAGGTTCGATCAGATAAGGGTAAGAAGCATGCCGCGAGAAAGCCCTCCAACCAAGCACAACTCAACTCCTCAAGAGATCATGAGGCTTATGAAGTGCCTTCAACTACAACTGCCGAACCTTTAGCAACAACGACGGGCCTCGACAATTCGCCATCTTCAATATCGAGACAGTCAGATGCGACAATCAAACCCCCCACACTGAAAAAGAGAGGTCGGCCAAAAGGTTCCAAGAATCGCCTCAGAAACGAGGACGGCGGAATCGTCGCTGAGAGAGGAGATGCTGCGTCAAGCTTTCGAAACGCAGACTCGTCGTTTGACGTGTCTCAGGCATCGATGGCGTTGCCTGACGGAGGAGAGGGATTGTCGATTCAGCCGGAGCAACAAGGGTCGATGACGACATCAGCAGCGTTGCATTTCGCGCAGCCATCGGATGGGCTGAAGACAGATCATCAAACACTGTCCATGAAAAGAAGTCTCTCCCAACACGATCAGATGAATATTGGCTCGGGACTTCACTTACGAGATTTGGCTGGAGTGTCGCCAAGCGCCAAGCGCCCTCGCTTGTTGAATGCGACGAACCAGAGAGACGAGATTGTCACGCAGCCCGCGTCGATATCGTCGGCGCACGTTCACTCTCACAGCTTGACGACGAATAATGATGTGGAGGAAGGCCAGAACCCTCAGCTGTCTCACTTTGGACACTACCTGGCCAACCTGTCGCAGCAACAACAACAACAGCAACAACAACAGCAACACCAGCCGACTCAACTGTCAACGCCCGGCTTCAGCCCAGCTCATCATCACAGCCGGGTGCCTCCGCAGCCAGTCCAGAACTTTGCACATCAAAATGTCGACATGACGACTCCGAACTTTTACCAAGGGCAATCGATACGACCGCCTTCTCATCAGCAGATGAATCCGATGGGGCCGTCACATCACGGCGCCTTTTGGCCGACGAGACGCTAGCGGGCGTTGAACCGCTGCTCCTCGGAGGGCCATTTTCAAATCGTCTTCTCTTGTTCCACGTCGAGTAAAAGCCAAATCCTTCCTGTAGCTCAGGTTTTTCTGTAGCAAATGACCTCATGATCTGATATATTTCTATTGGGTTTCAACCCTGGGGGGGGAAAGCGAGGGCGTTGATTGCAGCAGGGCTTTACTCCAAAAGCCCCGTCTCTCCACCCCCAACAAGCACGTAAAAAAAATTTTGTTCACTCCCACTTTTTTTGCTTTCCCTCTCTCGCCTGGGGTTTGTGAAAGTCGTGGCTCTATATATGTTGGGGATGGATGACCAGGAAGCTGCTGGAGAAAAGCACACACTTTTTTGTTCGGTTTTTTTTTACCCTTCTTTCTTTCTTCCATTGCCACCAAACTATCTAGACAAGAAGCAATCTACTAGGATTCAGGGGTTCGTTAGCAAATACAAGCGAAAGCCCTGAACATGTCGTGCACACACATGAGAGGAAGTGTGAGCCGTACACGTGGTTTTTTGTGTACCGAGTCGGTCCAGCTACCAAGCAAGTCAAAATGAGGGGTTGTACTGTACGTAGAACGATTGTGCATAGGGGGGGCCGTAGAGCAGCCAAGTTGAGGGAAGATGAGAAGGACCGACAAGGACAAGATGTATCCCATCATGATTGTATTGATGGATTCTCTTTCAATGATGATGCATCCATTTGTCCTGTCACGTGCTGCAAACACGACTACTAATCAGTGATATCAATCAGGTTCCCGCCCCCGTTACGTTTCTTTTGTTGACCTTTGTTGACCTAAAAAAAAGAAAGAGAGGATTTTATAGCAAAGGAAAAAAGAGAGGGAAAAAAAAACTACGCCTGCCAATGCTTCTGGAACATAGCTTATCTTTCCAGCCCACGCAATGATGCAAAATACATAAAGAAGATGAAAGAATTTAAAAAAAAATGAAATAGAAAATGAAATAAAAAATGAAATAAAAAATGAAATAACATAAAAAGCTTCATCTTAATGGTTCCTGAGCCCAGGCCTCACCTTCTCTTAAAAGATGGTTTAGTCATCAGCATCGTCAGTGAGGCTGACCGGGGGCCGCACCGAGTCGGGATTTGCTCGACCGTACCACCATTCGTCCTCATCATCCAGGCCGTCTTCCCGAATCAAGTCGAGCATGACTTGCTGATTTCGCTTAATGTCTTGTGGTCGACGCACGATGCCCCGGTCCAGGATCAGGGCTTCCGCCGTGGCCAGCCAGATTTGCTGCAGCATGGGTAGGTCGCCCAACAGTGTCTGCGCATCCTCTTGGCTGAGGGCCGGCATTGGAGCACCCGCGGCTAGGTTGGTGTGGAAGATCCAGTTGAGAGCATTGTACCGGACGTCATCCATGGTGACGGCATCGATCGATTCCGACAGTCTTCTCATGGTGTTGGCTCCGTCAGCCGAGCACGGATGACGGGCTTGCTGCTGCTGCTGCGGCGGCGGCGGCAGAGGCTGGTCTTCGCTGTTTGACTTTTTACGACCAAACCCCTTCAGCCCGATGCGGGACTTGGCTGAAGCCTGTTCGGGCTTCAAGGTCAAGCCACTCAGCCATTGGTCGACGGCGGCGCGGCGGTTGTTGTAACCCTTGATTTCCCACAGCCTTTCGACCTGACGCAGACCTCCCAAACACAAGATGGCCGAGTGGACCTCGTCCGATGGCCGCTCCCTCAGGTACCCACGGAGCGACCTCTCGACGCGGCCAACGTACGTCGGAGGACGAAGTCGCCTACAAAAGGAGGAGATGACCAGAGGAAAGGCTTCGTGGACTCGAAGCAGTGTCTGGTCGTCGTACATGTTCATTATGTGGGCCTCGATGGGGTTGAGAGTGTAGGGTGTTTGGCGCAAGCCGTGACCGTTGTGATGCTGGATGTGTTGGAGATGTAGTTTCCGGTAGGTTTCGAAAAAGTGAAAGGTAGTGAAGAGGAGGGGAATGAGTCGTCGCCGCATTCGCTCCCGTTGAGGGGCAAAAGCTGACTGCTGGGCCTCCGTCTCTCGTAGAAATATGCCCTTGGTAATCCAGTCGCACATGAGAGAGGCCAGTTTTGCGGCAACATGAAGCCTGTGCCACAGACTGCACAGGTAATGTAAATTGAGCTCTGATCGGTCGGCGACGGGATACAATCGGAGGGCGTAAGCAGGTATGTGTCTGTCGAGATGATGGCGAGTAATGGGGCCTTCGTTAATTGTGATTAAGGAGTGCCAAGTCCTCGAGACCAGCCGGAGGTTTAGAATGTCGCTCAGTGGCAGAGAGTATAGGATTTGAGCCTGAAGTTCGTTTGGCAGGTCCGAGAACAGCTGATTAAGCGGCGCTCTGCTATGGGAGCTGAAATGACAAAACGTTAGAATTCACAATCAATTGTATCGACGTGTTGCGAGCACAAATAGACGCATACCTTTTGATATCGGCTTGTTTCGATGCCTTTACAACGAGCAGGTGTGACTTGGTGCCAGCATGATGGGATTTGAAAGGATGTGATAACGTAGCTTTCGGGCGAAGACCAAAGAATCGACCTCTGATGCGTTTTTGCTCGTTTTTCGCCCCGAGTTCAGCCCGGGACCCGGACGCCTTTGTCTCTCGCAAAGGGAGAATGAAATTTGGGACGGATGCTGCCGAGATGGGCGAATGCGCTTGCGACTGCGACTGCGACTGCGACTGCGACTGCGACTGCGACTGCGACTGCGACTGCTGGGTGCCGTGGAGCTGCTTGAGCTTTTCAAAGTAACGTTCTGAGGCGAACTCGGTAATGTGCGGCGGATCCATTGCGACCGCTCGAGGTCGTTGCTCGGCCATGATGAAGACTTCGAATGCTCTGTCACAATGAGAGGAGAGATGAGGGGTAAGAGGCTTTCGATAACGAGCGGCCAGTACGGCCAACTCGATAGATCAAGGTGCGTCCTATTTATCAGCGCTGCCAGCTCCGGGACGATGGTGACATGTCGATAAGACGGACGGACGTGCGGCCGATTCAATTGAGAATAAATGCCGGCACAGGTTTTCGAGAGAAAGGAACGAGGTCCGGGGAGAGCTTGGTGAGAAGGTTCGAAGCGTGGGCGGAAGCTATCTGGGGCCGCTTGGAGACTTGGTCGACGGCGTCGAGCGACGACGGACTCGGGGTCGAGTAGGGAGGCTAGAGAGATACTTTCGAGACCAGGACTTGACGTGCAGTGATGAGTGATTGGGCGGACGTTCGGTCGGGGAATACTGCGTAATGGCTTGCAGTCAGGTGTAGTAAGCAGATGTCAAGAGGAGAAGCATTGGGCAATGGCAGATATGACGATTTCGTGTCAAGGAGGAGAGAAAGGTAGAGGTCGATAAGGGATGTGACCAGGAAGAGGGCCACTGGTGACGGGGGACGGGGTTATGGAACGGGTATCTGCGAGCGTATCAAGTGGCCCTGAGGTGGTTCAGTTGATAGTTGTCAATAGCAGTCAGTAGTAGTGGCGGTGGTAGTGGCAGTGGCAGTGGCAGTGGGTGGGCGGATAGGCGCAACCTTTTGCCCGTCAAACTTCATCCGACGCCGACGCTGGTTCGTCAAGACGGCGGCCATTTGGCCGGCGAAATGGTGGGGCTGATGGTCCAGAATGTTTCTACAGTACACATGCACGCCCCACTGTGCGCTTGATAGAGCGATACTGTCTCGACTAGTGCCGCTGGCGGGTGGTTGGCCTGGTGATCCGTGACCGCACGTGACGTATAGTGTGCTGTAGTGTCGTCTTGCACTGTCTTGCAGCAGATCACTTTTAGGGAGGGGGCGGCTTCGGCCTCATTTGCGGAGTCACCCAAGACGTGTCTATTTGGGTGCAAGCTCGTTAGGGTTGCAACCACGAGTCGATGCGGCAGTGCCGACGAGATAACGACCCGCTATCCCGCTATCCTTGCCGGGCTCCAAGCACGGCCGCCGGTCTCTGTCTGGCCAGCCGCAGCAAGGGAGGATGCCTGCCTACCTGCCCGCCAGCAGCGAAAACAAGCGACAGCGCCCCCGTCCGCATATGCCCAAGTACCAAATACATACTACATACATACATGCAGGTACATACCTACTAGGTAATAGGTAGTATGTATGTACCTACATATGTCATCCATCCCTCCATCCATCGCGACTGGCGAACAGACAGACGATCGAGGGCGGATCGCCCGGCAACACTTGCCACGGAAGCGCACTTTCCGACTGAGGCTGCTCTTGTCAAGGACACATGTGCTATACGAATGCTCACACCTACCTCCTTTTGGGGGGTGGTAGGCATGTCAGTGGTCGAGCAGGGCCATTGCAGAGGTTTCACCGGGTTCCGCGGACGGGCTTCATGAAGTGGTGGCCTTGTGTCGCAGCGAAAAGGTGCCATTTCGGACCACCGACCTTGCCCAACTGCCGACATTACTCGAAAGCATGTTTGCTCCGTGCATGATGCAACGTGAAGGAAATGCTGCAGCGGTACGTAGGAATCCAGTGTGCTGCAACCAACGTACTCTCGGCACAACAACACCGGCATACCGGCAGGGCAGTCAGTGGCATAGGAAGTTTGGCCGGACATGCTGCACGGAAAGCATCGTCACATCCCGCCACGAGTACCGAGAGAGACTCTTGTGGCTCACAGACAGGTACGCTTTCAAGACGGCTCAAATGGAGAGACAAACACGTTCCATGGTGTCTGTCGTCCCTGAGCAATGCTCCAAATCTTTCGAAACTCGTAGACCAGGACGGAAAGCGCCTTATTTGGTACTGCGTTGCGCCTTGTCACAACGCCTAGTTGCCGTATACGGTCTCAATGAAGTTGTCAATGAAGCTGTCAATATTCCCTTTTATTTATTTTTCCTTTTTTTTTGGCCGCGGCCGATCTCACCGGGGAACCGTAACCTCCAAAGCCACCCTGCGGCCGTACTCCGGTGGCTTTTTGAAGCTTCGAAGCCCAAACCCGAAAGGGAGGGAGGGGGTGCCCTATGTCTCATGCCCATGTCAATCCACGAGCTGTATGAGATGGGGAGAGAAACATTGATCAGCGACACCCGTCTGCAATGAGCTCCTTCCAAGCTCTCGTCACTTGCAGTACGTACTGTAGTAGTGTCACCTGCAGAAGCTACGTACGTCCATGCTGAAGCTTGGTGCGTCCATGCTGAAGCTACGTCACGATGCTTTGATAGCCGGCAAAATGCGCCTATTTACGCCAATAACCCAGCAAGCGAACTCTTCTTGACCGCTTGCGATGCAATTTTGCCGGCCGAGCTGCGCATGTCCCGTCTCGAACCGACGTTTTGTTGCGAGGGCGACGGCACGGCGATGACCGAGTCGTGGTTGGAAAAGTAAATCGGATGACTGGCTCAAATCATACCCTCCTCCCGCAAATATAGTTTTCTGTTGCTATTCATTCCGGAGCAAGTCACCAGACTCGACCTTTCACCACCACCACCACCTTTTTTGCTCATCAGACCGGCAAAAAAACCAGGGACCAGCATTTCTCTCCCCCCTCCCCCTGGACCTGTCTGTCTTTCTTCCGCCAGCCATTCGAGTGGTTGGTTTATCGAGTAACAGACTGCCGCTTGTGAAATGGTCAAGGGAACAAAAGGCTGTGCCCCCCCCCCCCCCCCCCC
>JMQE01001846.1:0-10798 GCA_000731825.1 Hypocrella siamensis | reverse complement strand
TGACGTGATGTGTTTTGAGATGTGGTCTGTCAATGTAAAGCCTTTTAACCTCATGCCCAGGAGGGATATCTATATACATATTATATAAAGTTTTTGAAAGAATAGAACCTTTTTTAAAAAAACTATAAATATGAATATAATGTGTATTATCTTACCAACACCTAGCCTATACATTGCTTCTTATACACGCCTTGTTTCTTCTAAGACCGCGATCCGTGGATCGGGCTGGAGTCTCGTGATTGATTTGGGTTTGAATCCACCGCATTACGTACACGGAGCGAGAAAGAGGACAGAAGCAGAGATTGCCAAGGATTTGCTCCAGTTTTCGCCCGAGCACGGAGAAGAAGAAGCGCCGACTTGACTCGAGCCACTCCTATATAACGAAATGCCTCTTCTTTCCTACTTCCATTCTCCTCTCTGCGTTTCATCCCTTTGGATAACATGATAGCCCACACGGAGTCGAGAGTTAGATGAAATGCATTGGCGCACGGTTCTTCCATCACTTGTTTCTCTGCGACTCATATGGCTTAGCTGCCCAGTCTCTCTCGCAGCTTTTGAAGGGGCAGACAACCTCACGGCTTTGAATCTTTCGCCAGATTTCTCGCTCGAAGACGAACTTTGTCTCGGGGAGCTCGACCCCGTCAAACAGGGGGTTTTTTTTCTTTCTCAGAATAGACACCAGGGACAAGTAGTCTATAGAGGAGATTCGCGGTCTCCGCAACAAGTGAGACAAGATGGAGGCTTTCGGCCATACGGTCAAGGCTGGGAGAATGATGACCTCGCCTACATCGTAGCGCGCCACTACCTCGTCGCCCCCTTTGGAAACGGCATCGAGCAGTTGCCCAGGTTTCAGAGCAAGGACGGGCGTTTCAGGACAGCCTACGTTTCCGTTACACGAGAACTGGTCATCGCGGAGCTTATCCACTCGGGCCCTCGTCCATCTCGGTGGATGTATGAGATTCGGGCCACGCAGAACATGCTAGACTTTGAGGAATGGATGACGGAATGCTTCGCCCTAGGAGGCGTCCCATGGAATCAAGTCCGCAGGTACAGACAGATTCTCCCTGGCGCTCAATGGCAGAACAATCCCGATTATAGCCATGACCTCTTTGAGCGTTCCGAGTTGAGCGATCTTCATCGGATCACAAGCCTCGTTGCGGGGACTCCCGACTACGATCATACTTTCCCGCCGATGCTAAGGGACGGCATCGCCGACTCCAACACTGCGCACAGGGTTGGCGCGCATGCTCGCGAAGCCCGGAATTGGGTTAACAACCAGCCGAATCGATTCGTCCCAGGGACCCTCTTCCCCTTCACATGGCAGCAGTATTCCGAGCACCATCCCGACGTGCCTGGATCCGTTGACCCGCCAGAGGAAGAGACGAGGAACGGCGACGGTATTGCTCCAGCGCTTACCTCGAGTCTGAGATATCCACTGATCAAACGGCTGGTTGACACCGACTTGGCCGTCAAGGCCGCCATGGGCCTTGGGGACGGCATCATCGTCCCGTTGCCGACCAACTGGACTTTCCTCGTGGATAAGGCGGGGTGCTCTCACTTGACGAGACTAGAATCGGCGAATCGAGACGCAATGACAGGCCGCCGTACCTCACATTCCACAGGGCACGAACCAGGTAAGCGATTCTGCTGTTCTCCAAGTCTGACCCATCATCTGGGGCTAATGCAAAGCTGGCCAAGGCAACCTGATCGAATGCTCCCTCCTCTACACGAAAGCCCGAGAGTTCCTGCTGCAGAACTTTGGGGGCCCTGATGAGGCCCCCCCGGGCCTGACGGAGCCTGACTCTCCGTTGCTCTTCAACGAGACGTATCTCCTCTACAACGGGAGCTTCGGCAAGCTCAACTGCGAGGATATTCTTGGAAGGATCCTGCTTTATCAAGCCACGCTGGTCAGCAACGGGAACCACGCTCCCGTGCTCCCGAGGCTGACCAGCAACGACGAATACTGTGCGAAAGCCCTCTGGGAGCTGGGTGACCGAGATGACGAGAGCGTCGCCAAAAAGAAGCCGACCAAGCCGAGCCCCCGCAGTCTCGTCTTCTTTGGCCACTACCTCTGGCCGGACGAAGCGAAGCGGCAGGGCGGATTCCTGCCGCTAGGGGAACAGACGGGACAGACGGGCAATGCGGGAGGCGAGAGTCCCTGGACCGCGTATGTCCTCAAAGCATCGACGATGTTTGGGCGCGCGGCAAAGCACGCTGCGCGTCTGGCTGCCCGTCAGACCGGTCACGCAGGCGTCGTGTACGCCGTGCACGCGACGCCCAACATAGTCAGCCTGGGAAGCCGTGCCGTGATTGTCGGAGGGATCCGTTGGTCGCAGATCAAGTCCTGGCGGCAGCTTCCCAAGGACTGGGAGAAGAACTTGCCAAGGGCGGACCCGAGTGCCCGCGCCCAGCTGGAACTGCGCTTCCTGGAGGCGTTTCGGATGAACACATCCATCATGGAGGAAAACCCCGACTACGACCACAAGTATGACAGCTACCAGACCTCGGTGGACATCATAGAGGAGATGGTGCAGGTCCACGATGACATTAAGCTGTTCATGGATAAACACGGCAGCGCCGTAGGCTGGACGGGGAGCTTCCCTCTATTCAACGCCACCATCATCACAGGCGAGGCCTCGAGAAAAGCAAAGGACCAGCAGCTGGTTCAGGCTCCCCACTCAGAAAGCACGTGGCAGTCGATGAAAGATTTTGCCGAGAATCATGTTTTAGCTCTTGTGGCATTGCCTGCGGTGTTTTTAGCTAACTTTATTCCTGGAGCTGGCCCAGCAGCTGATGCTGCAGAGTTAGCAGCTTTAACAGAAGAGTCAGTTGAGAGCATAGAGGTAGAGGAAGCTATGTCATCCTCTATGTCAAATGTGGGCAAAGGGCTGTCAAGATTAGTTAGGGGCGCTTATAAAGAACTATAAGTTAGGGTTTTATTCTAACGCTTTATATTATAAACTTGTTATGGATTGGGCTTAGGCCCAACTTTAGTCCTAGCGATTGGCACGCGCGCGCGGGCCGGGCGCGCGTAGCGATATAGTGCAGGTTGAATAAGTAATGCGTGACTTGTTTAATTCGTACCCTTTTGGCCGTACGGTCAGAAGGGACCCTAACCGGGGCGTTGCGTGCCTGCACTCACTATGGCCCGTTGGGCTGCACCGTCGTCACATGACACCTATTTTGTTTTGGTGATCTATGCTTAGCTAATGACAGCGCATTAAGCGTAAGGAATACAATCATCACGACTAGTCTGTTGGTAAGAGGCCTTGCCAATTGCCTTTTGTTCATCTGGCTGCACTTTCGCTGCTTTTTTTTTTTTTTTTTCAACAATATACGCTGGCGATAATGGGGCAGGACAGCTGATAGGGAAGAAAAGAAAGAGAAAAGAAAAGCTCCCTAATCAAAAGGCATAATACCGCCAGATGACAGGTAGAATCTACTTAGTACCACGTGTCTCGCATGCTTATTCCCGTCCAAATCATCCCGCACATCATCCTTTTCCGTTACCGGGCTTCGCACTTGGCCTCCCAGCGGATGAGTGCCGGCCATCCGTACCGTGACAACCGAACAGGTCCTCGGCCAGCCCGTGAGTACATATCTACAGACTCCAGAAGCAACCCACCACGTATCATGTCAATCTGGGTCGCTCTTCTCTACGCATTCCGTAAACGCTCGTAGGCCCTGACAATAATTGGGCTCCATCTATTTCTCCAGCCCGCAAAATATCCGGGAGCCACATAAGGCCTCACGCGTCTCCTGGGGCTTGCCCCTCAGTCCCACGTCGGCACAGGACCCATGCCAGCGACTTGGATTCTCGTCGTAGAAGGGGAGGGGTACGGCCTCGTCGACGAACTGGGCGGGCTCAAGATGGTTGGGAAATTTAGGCTAGGGAAGCGTCTTAGAATCAGTATTATCTCTAGAGCTATTGTATCGTCTCAAATTTGTTGGGCGTGAATCGCTTAATAAACTGCTTGGTGGTTTTATTCCGGAGGCACTCGCTGAGGGGATGTTCTGTTAGTAGAGTTTGTTCAGTTCGTGCCCCTTTTCGATGCATGACGGCAGCAAAAAAACCCGCAGTCGCAGCAGAGAAATGAGTCAGTCGGTCGTCGTGAGCGAGTGGATCCTCTCCCTGTGGTTGACTGAACATGGGTTTCATCATGTTGCTGCGTACACCGACGCAGTCGCGAAATGTAGCGGCGACCTGGCCCAGGCGCAAAATGCATTTCAACACTGCTGCTCTGTCTTGACGAGCAGATTTCCTGGGGTAAGTCTCCGTCCGCCCGCGCGCAGGGCAGTTGCCTATGACGGATCGACGCATGAATGATCCTCTGGGCCTAGCAAGACCCTGACTAGAGGGCGTCACGGACGTGCCCGACGCACCAAGCGCAGTGGGGCCAGGATAATTTACCCGTCGCGGGGGCAAGGGCAACGAATTTTCTTTTTTTCTTTTTTTCTTTTTTTCTAGGCTTTCAAGTTCAAGTGCGCCAGTTGCCTTTCGTCAATTCTGAGATTGACAATTTGAAGGGTGGAACCTGAAGGGGGAAAAAGTCTGCCGCGCCTTTTGGTGAGTGCAGGACCCGAAGTTCAGCCGGGGACCCGAGCCTCAAGCCAAGCTCCAATAAGCCCCACAGTGCATGGCATCTCATTAAAACGGCCGCGTCACAGCTTCTGCCCCACTTAGTAGCACGCACATAAACCTCGAGACGTGGCGGATTTCTCGGCCACCAAGGCGCTGGATGGACTTTTCTTTCAACACTTTGACTGGTAATTTACAAGTAATTCTACCACTCTCTTGTTACCATAACCTTCTCATACTAATCGTCATTTTTTTAGGCTTAGTCATGTATGAATTTATCTTGGAAAAGTGGAGTGGAGAAAGAGCTGCTTAATAAGCAGAAAAGCTGCTTACTAAGCAGAAAACTGCTTACTAAGCAGAAAAGCTGCTTACTAAGTCTTACCACGTGACTCTCAGGGGTCATAAGTTGGGCTGCAGGTGAGCTAGGCAGTGTTTCTATGACAATGATCAGGCCTGTACACAAAATATCGTCTTGAGCCTGCTTGACCGTATTAACTCAGGCCTATATTACGATACTCCTGCCAGATAGCTGCCATGACAAAGTACTAGGATACGTGAGGCTGTTGGTGCGACGCTCTACAACCCTGGTGGGGCTTGGCGCAAGTTGTTGTCGCCTTGAGCCGCCATACCGCGGTTCGCCCTGACTCAGACATACGCTAAGCAAGTCATGGCTTGCCGGCATGTCCTTGCTATCTAATCGAGAAATAAAAGTACTTTGACTTCCTTGTAGGATGTCTATGGGGCAACGGGGCGCCCGCTGCCCTCTAGCATGCCCAAGGAGATGATGCGCATGAGTCATTTGAAAGTAGGTACTTAAGTAAGGTATGTTGCCTGTCTTTTGGATCGGAAATTTTGTCATGTCCTCTTTTCTCTTTTATTCCCTTTGTCCTCAGAGATATCCAGTCTTTGGACCGGACCATGGGGCAAGCGCGATTTCCCCTCACGTGGGCTACCATGGCCAATCGGCGGGTGCAAGTGGCCGCCTTCTTGGGCTTGCTCTTGGCTTTCATGGTACTTTTGGCGGGCACGCCGCGCAGGTGAGTGTACATGCGATGGATGCGCTGCCCACACTCAACATCCCACGCGTGAAAAAAAAAAGGGGGACAGAACCCCGCGTTTCTCACACCGTGATTTCTACTAGTCCGTACCGAGACCTCCCGGCCGAGACGTACCGCAAGCTGCTGAATAAAGTGGCCTGGGAGACGAAGAAGAAGCCAGAGCCGCTTGTACCGGCAAGCAGCCCCGTCGAACAGCTCCTGCAATCGGTGTACCGGTCGAGATTACACCCCATCACGGCGCCGAGCTTCACCAACGACGATAATATCAAGTTTTGGCTGAAAGAGGGCGTCGCGCCAACATACACACAAGGGTTAGGGAAGCGGCTGCTTATCCTAGACGTGGATAACCGGCCGCAAACCGACAAGGGCCTGATCCTTGACCCAGAGGGCTTGCAGTGGCATGGCATGCAGGGCAAAGGCGCCGGCATGCTCGGGCACTGGCTGTACGCGGCCATTCATGGCTACTCATACAAGCTGATGGTGCCGCCGACGCTGACGGAGCGACACAACACATGGACCAAGGTGGCCATGGTGCGTGAGGCCCTCAACGACTATGACTTTGTTGTCTTCATGGACGCCGACGTCACCATGCCGTATCCTACCCTGCCGCTCGAATGGCTGCTCAACCACTGGGGCCACACGCCCGACACGCTGCTCATGATTTCTGGCGAGGTGCCGGACCAGCCGTACAGCCTCGACGAGGCCGGCGATCCCGTTGCCAACTCGGGCTTCTTCATCGCACAAAACTCGTCGCGCACCATCGACCTGTTTGACAAGTGGTTCGAGTGTCCGACGGGCGGGCGCTATCCCAAGTGCACAAAGTGGAAGTTTGAGCATCCCCACGAGCAGGGCGCCCTCCGCGTCGTCCAGAGCGGGGACTTCCCGGGCCCCCGCGACGTCGTCATTCTGCCCTGCGCCGAGAGCGACGGCCATCCCTGGAAACCCGATCACATACCCGAGTGTGTGGGCCAGCTGGTCCGGCATTACTGGGAGAGCAAGGACCGGACGAGGGATGACATGGTCACCGGCATCATGAGAGAGGTCATCCCCATGCTGCACGGGGAGTACAGGAGCGGGAAAAACGTCGAGACGTTGCCGCGGTTTCAGTATCCGTTTCCTTGAAATGGGTAAAATGGCGACGCTGAATTCTCGCAATACGTGATGGCGTCGGCGTTGCATTTTTTTTCTCTCTCATTTTCTAGCGTAAAGGGTACTTTAGATGGTGAAATTTTATTAAAAAGGTTATGTATCTTCTTAGCTTTTGCTCCGTTCAGCAGCACGCACATTGACCTTGACATGGGGTGCATCTCTAAGCAGCCAGTGCGCACCCGCGGCGTATACTCGGTCTCAGGCTGTCGCTTTGACTGACGCGCTCTGGACCTGATTCAAGGGAAAACTGTGCTTGGGAGTCGGGCGAGGGATGCGTGGTTGCGGAGCCGACATGATGTTGATTCGACCTGCTGGCTGCTTTGCTGATGAATTCTTATAATTACTCTGTATGCCGCGATAAAAGCAGCAGCTCTAGCACAAATCGCGGCCCATGTCGTTGCTGCCTCCTTCTGCACGATAGTGACGTCGTTACCCTTGACCACAGAACCCTACTCAATGGTGGTCCGTCTTCCTCATGAATGTGAAGCGACTGAACACCACCTCAGGATCGCCATGGCAGAAGAATCGGTCAAAGATGTCGTTGAATGCAGCTTCAGCGCCGAGATACCAGACTAGGGGAGCAAGGGCACTTGAGATGCTGGCATTGTTGGAACTGAGAGATACAACAGTTCAAAAAGCAAGCAAAGTGTCAAAATAAAGTTAGAGAATATTTTTTGGGGATGGGTTTGCTACTGTAGATTCGCCAAAACTCCATGACGGAAGCGTCTCTCTATGATGGCGATGAGTTTGATCAACTGCAGAGCACCGACTCCCGAGGGGTACTTGGCATAAATCTGGTCTTTGGAAGCCTTACGTGGGCTTCATCTTGGAGTGGATTCTCGTTCCGAACACTGCAGCGTCAGATTCACCAGAGATGCATGTAGATCAGCATTATCAAAGTTACTGCCAAGGTCAGATCGATGAACGCAAGAGTCCGAATTTATGAGTCCGATTCATAAGCGCGTAGTCAATTGTATTTGAATGAATGTGTTGCTGTATACAAAAAGTATCTTGGTGAATAACCATGTGATAAAGAGAGACTGTTTGAGCATGTGACTGTCTGTAATGCCTGCTCTGACATGCAAAGCACCATTCTGGGCATTCCTTTCTCGTGTTTCCCGTGCTTGCGAATTGCTAGTTCCAGGCACGCAAAGCCCGACCCAAATAAGGAGGAAGAAAGCCGAGGGTTTAAGCCGAGAACTAAATGCTGCTGGTGAGCTTGCGTCAAGTCCACACTAGAAAACAGATTTCGTCCAGTTAGCGACTGGTCAAGCTGGTTTAGTGATTGAAAGAGGGTCAACTCACTCCATGTTTTGCACTCGTTGGTCCGTATTCGTCAGTCTGAAAAGGATTTCTTCAACATCTTCGCTCGTTAAAACGACTTCATGAGTTCCTCTCAACGTTTCCGGCTGTCGCAAGACTACTCACTCGAACCCAGCATGTCTCTGGCCGGACCTGTCGCTTGAAGCTGTTGATTCCGAACATAGCCAAGCAGGTCCTTGGCGA
This sequence comes from Hypocrella siamensis, assembly GCA_000731825.1. Classification (NCBI taxonomy): domain Eukaryota; kingdom Fungi; phylum Ascomycota; class Sordariomycetes; order Hypocreales; family Clavicipitaceae; genus Hypocrella; species Hypocrella siamensis. The sequence continues at coordinate 2,506 of JMQE01001846.1, read as the reverse complement.
ACGCTGCCGCCGTGGCTGACGCATACCTTTGCCAGTCGTCATACTTATGCGAATCGGCATAATCGCAAATCCCGCGAATTACGAGGCACGGGAAGTTGTCCATCAATCCAGCCGCCTCCATTTCGACACACTTGCTGTTCCTTCCAACTTTCTGTGCAATCCTGTCCCGCGTGCGAGCATCCTTGACGAGGGTGTTTCCTGTAGCGATGATTCCGTAGTGAATCACTGGATCGGTCGAGCCTCTCGGCTTGCGCTGCATCTCCAGATATGAATCACAGTCATCGCTCGCGGGAGCCTTGGCGTGGTCGAACATCGAGTCCCTGGTGAACATACGCTGGCTCTCCCATCGGATGAAACTTCATTGTCTCGTTGGCGTCCCACATTGCGTTAAGAATCGCCGGTATTCTCGACCTGCCCCTTTCGAAGTTCGATTGCAGGGTATTCAAGGCGTGAAGCAAAACCAGGGGTGGTTTGTTTAGTGAGTTTCTGAGCTCCCATTCCCCATCTGGACTTGCCGCCCCAAAGTCATACTGAACCACCCCCCCGGTGCCGTTCCCTGGCTGGCTGACAACCACATCACCGAGCCGGATATCTTGTCCGTCGTTCGGTCGAGCGATGGCCCCCCCCCCCCTGTGCCCACTAGCAGGCCGATGCGAATATGAGGAAGAGATGAAAGCAGGCCCGAGGTTGTTGTCGCTGCCGAAGTCGTTCCGGGCATGCCAGCAGGGAGTGAGGCAATCACGATGTTATGGCGGCCTATGCGGCCCCATTCGTACGCATTATTGAATCCATTGGCTCTTCAAAGCTTTCATCGAACATGGCAGCAGCAGCGGCACGCTCATAGGATAGGGCAGCAATCCATCCGATATGGTACGAGTCCGACCTGGGTGAGCAATCCATTGTCGAGAGGCGGCGTTGCAATTACGCAGAACAGTTCAATCGAAGTGAAAGAGGCATCATTTTTTGAGAGGAAAGCTATGAGCAGAGAGGCAGAAAAATTCGTCCTCGTGCGGGGTAAGGAAAAGTGAGGCTGTCAGCTGCTGGCCCAATGATTGGTTCTCGTTCCATGATAAGCAGCAAGATTGTCATGAGCGTATGATGTCAGGTTGCATATGCCCCCACGCACGCGTGAGGTGGCTGTAGAAGAGCTAGGCAAAAGATGGTTTGCGAAGCAACACCCAGTTCCCTCGCAAGGTCGAGATATCCACAGAGAAAGCAGTGCAGTGGGCTCAAGGATTATTGCACGGCCCCTGGACATGTCCAAATAGCATTGCGCGATGCCATTATGCAGCATCGAAGCCCGCTCAATCATGATCGAGGAGACTGTCACGGAAAGAAAGTGCGGACCAGCTTCTGATAAGAGTGACCAGCGTCGAACCATATAGGGCCAGACACTATCTGGACACGTGAGACTAAGTACCTCTCTACTCTGCTACCGGGGCGTCTTTTTGTCATCGTATCCAGACGCCTTTTCAGCAGTCATTTTGCTAATTTTTGATCATGTCCCGAGACACTGGAACGTAAGGGGCCACACCTGTGACGCCGCCAAAGGTTGGCCCTTTGCACATGGCGATGAGTAATCTTCATCAATAACAGGCTCACTTGCCCCTTGGAAAGCGCCTCCGCAAGCGACCTAGTCACCCAAGGCCATCCAGTAGCGCTTGCTGTAAAAGTGGTCGCAGCATCCGACGTCGCCACACCACACGAATTGAGATGCCTTCTTCATCAAGGCACCATCCTGAGGATTTTCTAACCCTACAGCTTGATCAAGTAAGCAGTTGATCGCCGCAGACGCTGCAAAGCCATCGCAAACGTACGGCAATACGTACAAGACAAGACTGTCTAGATTCCAGAAGCGATGCGATGAGTTCACATCAACGAAGCCCCGGCGCTAGAGATCAATGCTGACATGCGGTCAAAAGAGCTCCAACCACGACGCCACCATCGTGTCCCGCGAAGACCCGATCGAGTGAAATAAAGATCAAGTGGCCAGACTTGACGAGTCGCTCATGGCGAATAACGATGCGAAAGAGAAGGCGTCGGGAGAGCTCCCGAACATGGCTGTCAGGTAGCTCGGATAGAAGCGTGAGTGATCGAACCAAGGTCGAAAATGCCCAGTAGCTAGGTTCAGGACAGACTTGGTCTCTACCACAATCATTTACCTAGTTTGATACGTGGAACAGAACACACCCAAGAGCAATTCCTCGTAGCTAGGTACCTACCCTAAGGTTCGGATAGTTATATAATATATAACTAAAAATCCGCTTATATAGCCTAAAAATCTTTAAATTTAGTATATTTTATATTTTTTTTAATTAATTAAATAATTTTAAATTTTAAAATTAAGTTTTTAAATATATATATATAAAAATAAATTTAATTATAAAATAATATATAATTAAATAAATAAAATTAAAAATATTATAATAAAAATTTTTAATTTATTAATTTTAATTAAAATTTAATTAAAATTTAATTAATAAAAATTAAAAATTTTAAAAATTTT